>PVJH01014930.1:0-55332 GCA_004026705.1 Nesogale talazaci | reverse complement strand
GGCAAGAGTTAGAAACGATGGTGCCCGCGGGTGGGTGATTGGGGGGATGGGGTAGTAGTGGAAGGGAACATCTAAAAGAAAGTGCAGGACAAGCAGTGCTCAGTCTAGACAAGCATCTGGATCACAGAGGTCATAAATGGACAGCTAGCTGACATTTTTTGTTTGGTCCAATTAGGATAATAAAAAATTAAAAAAAAAGATTTTGGTCAAGTTACCAACATTTGAAAATCAAAATATTTTTTAAAAATCAAGAGGTGTTCCCATGAAGCTTTGATTTCTGGGTTCTCAGGAGAGCTGGCAGCTCTGGGACCAGCAAGCCCAAGGGCAGCTGATGGCTGAGCTGGGTCCCGTACTTCCCCCTGCCTGGCCCTGAAGGCAGCTGGGTTTGGGAACCACCTGTGTTGTCGGAATGCGGGCCCATTTCTAACCTTTGGGATTTTGTTTTTCCAATTCAGAGTGTGTTAGTCTGGGTAGATTGGAGGAACAAATTTCATAGACAAGTATATGGATATAAGGAAAAGGTTTATATACAATAGGAACAGGACACTGAGAAAACATCCCAGCCCAGTCCAGTTCAAAGTCATAAGTCTCATATTAACCCATACATCCGAAATCAGTCTATAAAGTATCCTTCCGACTCATGAAGTCATAGGTCAGTGGGCGCAGCATCCTGGCGCTGGCAGGGGTCTCCACATGGCTCCTCGCTTCCAGGTCTCAGGGTCCATCAACAGCATCCAGTGGTGGCAGAAGCAACTCATTGCTGGCAGAGATCTCCATGTGGCCACCCGAGCTTCAGAGGTCTGGCTCCATAGGGCAAAGCCATGTGATCTCTCCGCCAGCTCCTCCAGCTTCTCGGACGCTCTGCCATCTTATCTTGTCTGTGATTCATCGTCTCTGAGACTAACTCCCAACAACTGGGGAAGATAGCTTCTCATCTTCACGAGGGAAATATTGCGAGACTTCCCAGAAGTCTCAGGAGAAAGCCATGCCCACATAGAGGCCTCATTGGCTTCTCAATGGCTATCTCCAGATTAACAGACTAGACTCCATCCCTTCATTTCAATCATAAAATTGACATAAGCACATGACTGCCACACAGAGTATGTAGGGGAGAGGCTGTGAGAGTACCTGCTTCTCAGGTATGATTTCATGGAGTTTTTTTTTAAATACCAAGGGACAGAGGTACTGGGGCTTGGTGAGGCCTCATTGACTATTCAATGGCTATCTCCAGATTTACAGACTAAACTCCACCCCTATGTCTCAATCATGAAATTAACATAAGCACATGACCACCACACAGGCTCATCAGGCAAACCGTCTGAGCAATGGACATGCTGCCTTTGGAGGCTTCTAGACCAAGGTAGAGGATGTGTCCAGTAGCAATAGCTTTACAGTGTGAGAGTTTTACCTGATAAAGATTTCTCCCATCCCCAGAGAAGGACATTGTGCTCGGTAAAGTAGAGGGACAGTGAAAAAGAGGACACTCCTCAAGGAGATGGAGGGACACGGTGACTGCAACAATGGGCTCCAGCAGAGGAATAATTTGTTTGTAAAGGTCAAAGAGCCCAGGACTAGTACAGGCCATCCCCATTGTGTGATGAGGTTGTGACCCAAAGTTACTTTGCAGGCCAGTTCTTTGGGAAGAGGCACCCCAGTAGGGTTAGGAAGATGACATAATACGATGATTTAATGGTAGTGCAGGACGGGGCAGGTTCTTGTTCCATTATGGATAAGGCTGCTGTGGGTCAGAAGTGACTGAATGGCTCTAACCAACAACTTCAACAACAAAAAGAAAGATTTCTGTAGCTATACTTTTTGGCTTATTCTCACATGTTTACCATAATTAAAAAAAATGCAAAACACTAGAAGAAGAAGGGGGTGGGAAAATAAAGCCAGGGGTGCTTCTGGGCAAAATGACCAATACATTGCATTTTATTTTAGCTTTTCACTATGACCTATTGATATCCTTTCTCCTGGTTACTGGTTTGAAAAAAAAATGAAGGAAATGAAAAATTGCTTTGGTGAGAAAAAGGCCAGGAAACAACACCAAGGAGTTGTTTTCTACCACAGTAGTGCACTTGCTCACCCTGGTAGAACTTTGCTCACTGAGTCTTTGTATCTGCCCTCACTCAAGTTACCTACTATTCCTCCTCTGCTCAATCTCCTTGTCCCTCCCAGAGGGATGCTGCCAGTGACTTGAGCTGCATGATGTGAAGCATGCACATTCCCAGCCTTCATCCTGCACCGAGGGATTCAGAAGCCTCATCTTTAATCATCTTCCAAGATGATTCTGATACTGATGGCATTTGGGAAAATTTGCTGAGCAGTTAGTGCAGTGGCTCTTCACTAGGGAATGCTGGGCAATATCTGGGGGCATCTTTGGTTGCCACAAATTGACCCTGGGTGATGGTGGTACTACAGGCCTTTAATGAATTGAAGCCAAAGATGAGATTAAACACCCAGAAATGCACAGGACACCCCCACAACCCAGAGTTATCAGGTCTAAATGTCAATAGTACCCAGATTTGGAAACCCCGAGCCAAAGCTCAAGTTTGGGGATCCCAAATATATATGATGAGGGGCTTAACCTGAGGTGTTGATTAGAAGGTTAAGTGAAAAAAATAAACAATTTCTCAGTAATTTCTACAAATTTCAACCTAAACTACTTCTAATTTTCTCAGGCTTTCTTGTTTTTCCACTTTCAAATCTGCAGACTCTCTAAAACTTACAATTTACCCACAAAGTCAAAACATGTGATGGCTTCAAGGAATGAGGATTGAAAGAGAGCCCCATGGTTTGGCCTTTTATCTTCTTTCTCCCCCTGTTCATTAGAACATTAAGTATAACTCTCCCACCCCAAACACATTGTTGGATTCCCTGCAACTCCACTGTTTCCCCCTGCTGCTCCCAGTCAAAATAGCACCAGAAACAAACTGCCTCCTCTTTCTTCCTCTGAGCATGTGGTGAGTTTGTACTGCTGACCCGGCAGTTAGCAGTATAACATGAACCAACAGTGACACCAGGGATCTTTTGCCATTGAAGTTAGGAGATGAATTCAAGGTATAAAATGATACTGGCTTATAGAACACTGTCAAACGATTCAGGAACAGTAAGAATGTCTATCTGGGTGAGTGGGGAAGACCTTCAGAGAATGTGATGTTTGAGAGCGTCCTTCTGGTGATGGTGGTGGGATAAGGGAGCTGATGTCAAGGAGTTCAATAAGGAAAAGAGTGTTTCGAAACTGGTTGTGGTAGGAATTGTACAATACTCCTTGATAGGATTGAATGATATGGTTTTGAAAAAAAGGGGGTACTCCAGTTGGAGGGCACACTTGAGGAATTATAGGTTGTATACATGGGCCAACACTTACTGATTTTGTTTTGGTTAGAATGGAGGCTGTTTTGAGAAGGCTGGCAAAAAATCCCACTGTGACTTGAACCAGATTGTAGCAAGTTTTAAAAAGCAGGCCAAGGAGTTTGAACATTTGGAAAGGTGTGGCAGAGACACCAGGAATCTGGGAATCAGAGGAGGGAATGACTGGAGGTGGACATACTTTCTGAAGGACAGTTCAATGAGAGGTGAGACAGAGATATCTTAAGGGTCATGACGGAGGGACTGGAGCATAGAAATAACTAGCTGAGATACTGATTGTATCCTACGAAAGAATCATTAACTGAAGAGGGCAAAGGGAGACAGAATCTAATCCAATGTGCATGAGT
Organism: Nesogale talazaci; assembly: GCA_004026705.1. NCBI lineage: Eukaryota > Metazoa > Chordata > Mammalia > Afrosoricida > Tenrecidae > Nesogale > Nesogale talazaci. The sequence goes on along the minus strand of PVJH01014930.1, from coordinate 51,613 downwards.
CATAGAGCTAGAAATCCTCAGTGTAAGGGGTGAGGAGATGCCAGAAAAAGACATGGGGGTCCTAATCTAGGTAGCTTTTCATTGAGTCTCTTAAGTGTATTTTCAACAGTGACAGTAACAACAACAACAACAATTTTGATCCCTTATATCAGAAGTAACATAGTAACAATCTTTGGGGTTACTTTCTCAAAACTGAGGAGATCATGATTAATATTCTCTTTCATCATTCTTAGATCAACCATATCATCTCTTCAGCAAATGAGAATGAATCAGCAACTAGCAGGGTATCTCTGGGAATGGAGGTTAAAATTTAGAAATCCATCAACTAGTCCTAAACCTTTCCCTTTATAAAAGAAGCTTAATCTTATATACAAAAGTGCTTGACACAATGGATGTATGTGTGGATTGTGATAAGAGTTGTATGAGCCCCCAATAAAATGATTAAAAATAACAATAAATGAATAAATCTTTTATTATAAGAAAGATTCAAGTGCCTCAAAACTGTCATCAAAGTTTCTACCAATTTAATAGTAAGTGAAATGTACAACCATTTTGGGAACCATTTTGGTTTTACCTTAACTGGGAATAGAAATATCATGCTACCCAGCAATACCTTTTCTGGGTATGTACCTCCCAAGTAAGAAACAGAACAGATAGATATGTGCTGTCTCATGCTCATTGCAGCACAGTTCACAGTAGCAAGAAGCCGTATTTAGCTCAAATACCTAACAGTGGAAGAATAGATAAAGAAACTCTGGCATGTACACACAATGAAATATTATGCAACCCTGAAAATCATCCCTGAAACTAACACCACATGACATGGCTGGACCTGGAATCCATTACACAGAGTGAAGTTAGTCAATCCCAACAGGAAAATGTTACATGAGTCTTTGAATTCTGTAAAGATAAATACTGAGAGGAAGACAGGTTTCTGCTCTCAGATCATGTAATCTTCTAGTCCATTCTCTCAAATGGGATCAAGAGCTTGCTTAGTGGCCTTGAACCATATATCACCCCTTTATATATACATCTTAAAAACCACATTGACAGAAGAGACCTCACCTCAGCTGGGGGTCAGCTTCTCAAGATAGGGGGAGGGGAAGAAGACACCCAAATCAACAGATTGTCCTGCTAGTGAGATAAGCAAACTTTAGTAGAAATTCAGGTAGAGATATAGGGAGAGGAGCCTTTATGTTCCAGAGAAGGGGATGACCTTCCTGATGGTGGGCAAACAGGGTGGAGCAACCTCCCATTGGGGGGAAAAAACCCAACCCGCTTAATAATACTTATATCGAATCCAAGGGGAAAATAGGCCTTGTATTATGATCCTAATTGGACACATTTGACCTAGTTTCTACCTAGCTCTTGGTGACCAGTACTACTGGGGCTTTAGACGCTATCCTTTCAAGGAGCACAATATCCTTCATAGGCCACATCAGAAGGTTTGGTGTGGAAACTCCATGAAGAGAACTTCAGGGGATTTAAAGAATTAACATATTCCCTTGGACTTAAGGCTGAGATGCCCCAGCATGAGAAGAACTGGAAAACTGCTATACCAAGTTTATGCAATTGGAGGTTGTTGGACTTGAATCTCTTGCATTGAGGGTGGCTAATAAATGGTGCCCCTGGGCTGCCATATGTTTACTTTGGCAATATTCTCATTGCTTTCTTATGATGTGTATTTGTCTGGTAAGCTTGGCTTTGCCTTTGTGAATGAGTGTTATTGAAAGTTTTGCCCTCTCATCAGCCCCCGTTTTTCATATAAATAGTGTCCAGTCACTTAAGGGTTTAATCTGTGCAAGTCAACAATTCATGTATTGAGGTCTGAAGCTGACCTACAGTTGTATAATTTCCCTTTCTTTCTTTTTTTGGGGGGGGAGCATCACTGCCTCTGGTGGTCATGGATGCTACCCAGTGCTGCTCCTGAGATCCGCCACTAGATTTGAACCGCCAAGCCTGCAAGCTGCAGTCCCACATTCAACCACTTATGCCACCGGGGCTCAGCCCATAATTTCCCTTTCTTAACTGTGTTTAAATTCCATACCATTGGCTAAATTAATGACTCTCTCAAAGGAATTTTCAATTTTTAGTTGCCTCATAGAGATCTGGGAGTTGAACATTTAGAACAGAGAAAAATTTATGTATTTGAACTAGAGTGTTGGCAAGGAATATTGACAGTACCATGGACTACATTGAAAGTACCGTGGACTACCAAAGGAACAAATAAATCTGCCTTGGAAGAAGTACAGTCAAAGAGCTCCTAGAGGCAAGGATGATGAGACTTCATCTCATGTACATTGGCCAACTTACTAGGAAAGACTAGTCCCTGGAGAAGGACATGACACTTGGTAAAATGGAGAGGCAGTGAAAAGAGGAAGGGCCTGGACCAGATGGATGGACCCTGTGGCTTCAACATTGGGCTCAGACACAAAAGCTTGGCTAAGTTTCAGGCAATATTTTGTTCTGTTGTTCATAGGGTCCTTATGCGTTGGAACCAGCTCCATGGTACCTGACATCACCACCACCGTAGGTAGAATTGCTTTATGCCAGAGGGCCATAGTTTATAATGTTCTCTATTGTGAAATGATAATGATGTCCCTAAAGTGAACCAGAGACATATATAAATCATAGAGAATGAATGGATTTGGGGATCACACTTAAGTCTATCCCCAATCTAAGAATAATTAGTTCTTCTGACATGGTCCTTCTCAAACCTTGTCCTCATGCAGAGATCACTGAAGATATGGGTGTATAGCAAAATGTGACAAAGAAACCAGATGGTGACTGCTATCAGAGAGAATAGCATCTGGGCTCACAGAGACTTGTCTTAAAACAAGTATTCATCTAAATGAGGCATCAACTGAATCCACTTGGAGGAAGGATTCCAGTCTGTGTGATTCAAGGATTGTAAATAATAAAATAAAGCATCTGAAGGAGGGAATGTTATCAGAGTCTATATTATGGACACCTGTGCACAGAACCTTGTACATGACAGTGGAAATCTATTTGCAGGGTCCCCAAATGGATTATAAGCCTTTGGTAAATCCTCTCTGACTGAAGGGATGTGACTGAAGGGCCTTGCTATCAGACAGAGAGCATTGTAAAGTTGATTGTAAAGCAGATGTAGTTAGGTTAAAATATCATACATAATATCTTATCATTTGATCTCCTTTTTGACCCATTTTAAAGTTATTTCCATTTTAATGTTTTCTGCTTTCTTTTTGATTGAGGCTTTCCCTCTGTTTTGTCTAGTCATTGCTATTAGTTAAAAAATTTTTTTTGTTCATTTCCTCTTTGTGTTTTGTATGATTTTCTGTATATGAAATCCAGGATAGATAAATCTATAGTGACAGTAACTGAGCTCTTCATTACCTAGGGCATGGCAGGGGATGTTGAGTGAAAATCAAGGACTAACAATAATGAATAAAAGAAGAAAATATTTGGAAATGAATATGGCAATATATGTACAAATATGTTTGATATAAATGATGTATTGAATGTTATAAGAGCTTTAAGAGTCCCCAATAAAATCATTGGAAAAAAAAAAAGAAGAAAATGTTCTGAAATTGATTGTGGTGATGATGGCACCACTTTTCTTAATAGAATTGAACATTGAACTTGTATGATATGTGAGGGTATGTTTCCAGGAGTAATTTTCCCTGATAACATATTCTAAGTATGTGTGATGAAGTCTCTCCATCCTCATTTTTAAAGAGCATTCTGGCTGTACTTCTTCCAAGACAGGGTTGTTTGTTCTTTTGGCAATTCATGGTGCTTTCAATATTCTTTGGCAGCACCATAATTCCAATGCATCAGTTCTTCTGTCTTCTTTGTTCAATGTCTAACTTTCAAGTGCATATGAAAATACCATACCTTGGGTGAGGCACACCTTAGTTCTCTAAGTGACATTGCTGCTGGTCAACACATTAAAGAGGTCTTGTGCAGCAGATTTTCCCAACACACTACATTGTTTGACCTCTCGGCTGCTGCTTCCATGAATATTGCCTCGGGATCCAAGCAAGAAGAGACTTTTGACAATGGCAGTCTTTTCTTCATTTACCATGATGTTTTCTATTGGTCCAGTTGTGAAGATTTTTTTTTTTTTTTTTACACTGAGCTGGAATTCATACCAAAGGCTACAGTCCTTGATCTTCATCAGCAAGTACTTCAAGTCCTCCTCAATTTCAGCAAGCAAGGTTGTGTCATCTGCAGTATGTCAATAGGCCTTGATGCTGAGTTCTTCCTGTTGTCCTGCTTCTCAGCCTGGGTGAGAACCCTCTCCTGATTTTAAATCGTGCATACATGTGGATATCTGTATGTGCATATATGTTTATAACTGAGAGTATGTATGCTATTTTGGAAAGCAGAACTTGTGTTTTGGTCTTATATGGTATTTCTATTAGCGTGTGACATTGAAATAAAAGAACTTCAACGCATTAGTACTGTTTTCAAAGGGACTTCTAGTATATAGTTTGGACTAGAAGTTAGCTTATTTTCATGTACAGATTAGCTTATTTAGCACTAGAAAGATGACACCTTTAGGCTTTAGGTTTTCCATTCACTGTTCAACTTGACTTTGAGAAGCTAATTGTATGTATTGACTGCTACACAAACAAGAGGAGGCACGGGCCTCTGGGAGAGGGAATCAGGAGCAGTGAGAGCCTCTCTCTCCAACCCACTGACTGGTGTGGCTTTTGTGGGGAGTGTGGGAAACCCTCATGGTACTTCAGCCCCTGTGCTGTGGGATGGAGAAGGATACCATTTAGAGCCTGGGCTTGCTTTGTGCTAGTTTTCATTTAGTTTTTGAAATGTTTAATACTTCTGCAAGCCAAACAAGGAGTTCCTTGGAAAGGATTTTGATGGGAAAATAAAATTTCTTGGAATTACTGAAAGCTTGAAGTCATTCTGTAAAACTCAGCATAACTCTAACTCCTCCCTCTCCGCCCTCCAGAATATGTGTTATGGATAGGTCATGGGGCTACCACATCCCATGCCCACATCAATATGATGCTAGACTCCCGAGGTCAAATTTATTTCAAATCTCCCTTCTCAGCCTAGTCAGATGCAAAGGCAAATGAAAACATAAATTTGCCATCCAGTTTGGAGTATCTGTAAGGGGCATGCTTAAAACAAAGTAATCCTTAATCAACACCAGATGTTAAATATCTTTATTTTATACGAAGAGTCCCAGTCAGTTACAAAGTTCTGTGGAAATAGAGGCTAAGATGGCAAACACCAAATTCTTGCACCTCATTCAATGAGGCAAGGGCTTGTAGGAGAGGGGTTCTGAACCTATGGTCCAGCGAGCAAGAGCCAGTGCGGAGGTGGAGGGGGCCCAGAGGTTCACCCCATCACGAAACAAATGAGAGAGCTTCTGACCGGGGCTGTGTGGTGAATTTCCAAGTCTGCCTGTAGACAGCGTTCAGAATCAGATGGCCTAACCAGGACGGTCACCTCCGAGAAGGCCGGGACGAAGACTAGGGGGAGGGACGCAGAGCAGTGGGAGGAGAGGGAGCCAGGCAGAGGAAGAGGAAGGATGTCAACATGACATTGCCATGGGAGGCCCTGGGGCCTTGGCGAGGCGCAATTATCGATCCTGAAGGCCTCCAGGAAGCATAATGCACACACTCATGGGTAATTTATTTATTTATGATTTATGCCCTGCTGGCGTGCAGAGAGGTTTTGAGGTGGCTCACCCACTACTGAACTAATGCTTCCGACACACACCGGGGGACTCAGGAAGGGAAAGAGCAGATGAGCTGAGTCACAGCCTGACTGTTTTAGGGAGTTAGGAGCTGGGTTGTTTTGTTTGTCTTTTCTTTTTCGGAATGAGATGCACACAGATGCTGTCCACACTCACGGGAAGAAATTCTGACACAGTAGGGCCTCACATTGCTGATGTTGCTAGGTGATCCTTCCGTTTTTAGGTAAGGAAACTTTCACTTTCAGAAATCAAGTTTACATGGAAGCCTTGTGTCTAAGCAAGGACGTTTCTTTGTCTTTATAGATGGTGAAATTGATTGGGTTGTTTTCCTTCAGAGTATCAGGGTTTTTTTTTTCTTTTTTTTTCCTAGATAGGTGATTTATTTTTTCAAATGACAGCTTGAGATATCATTCTTACAATCCTAAAGTTCAATGTTTATGTGTGCAATCAGCGGGGTTTATAGATCCAGAAGTATACAAATATCAAAAATAGTTTTGAGAAAGCCACAATTCCCCTCACCCCCCAGGACAGTCTATGTCCCTGAGCAGTCACTGCCGACTCCCCTCCCCTCAGCCCCTGGCCAGCACTTGCTCTCTATAACCTTGCCCAGGCTGGCTGTTCCCTGTCAGTGAGAGAATAGACTATGTACTCTTTTTCAGACTGACTTCTTTCATGCAGCTTTGTAGTCTCCATGTTGTAGCATCCATCAGTACTCCTTTTTTTAATGTCGAGTGACACTGCACTGTATGCTCTGTCATATTTGGATATCTATGCACTTGGGCTGTTCACTTGTTTGGTTACCATGAGTCCTGCTCCTCTGGACATTTGTGTATACGAGTTTATGCGGGCATGTTCTTTCCTTCTCTTGTACAAATCTGAGTGGAGGCTCATTGGAATGTATCCACTCTTTTTCTGGCCCATGATTAATGTGGGTGAAATGGTCAAGAACATCCCAGTTAACCCAAGACTCAACTGAAAACCAAATCAAACTCAGGGCCATTGAGTTGATGCCGATTCATAGCATCTCTATAGGACAGGGTAGAATTGCCCCTGTGGGTTTCCAAGACTGTAATTCTTTTTATTTATTTAAGACAGTAACTCTTTAAGGGAGTAGAAAGCCCCATTTTCTCCTAAGGTCCAGCTGGTGGTTTTGAACTGCTGACCTTGCAGTTAGCAGCCCAATACATAACCACTACATGACTAGGGCTCCCAAAATTCAATGAAGTAGAGCTTCAATGAGACAGCGGTTTAATCTTTCTTCTTTCTTTCCCAAGCACAAAAGTCCAATAGGTAGACAGGCCAGGGCAGTCATGGAGGCCCCACAATCACCCATAATTTGGGTTTCTACCATCTTTCTGTTCTACTGTCCTTCACAAATGGTTCTGCCAATCTTGGGTCACTGGACGTTGCCACATGTCCACTGGAGCATCCACCATCATCTCCATTTTCCAGGACAAGGACAAAAGGCACACTTTCTGCCTGAATGAATCCCTTTTAAGCTCTCCTAAAAGTCTCACCCCACAATTTCTTCTTTCATTTGTCTCATGGCTTCAAGGGAAAAGCTGGAGTTTTGAAGTTTTTAAGCTGGGTGCTTTGGGAGTTCTGTAAGTCGGGGAGTAAAAAAGGGACAGGGAAAATGGGGTAAAGGGCATGGCTAGATAATCCCATGGCATGTTAGCAGTTGATTATTTAAGATGGACGAGACAGATGTTCAGGAGCACTTCAAAATTTATAGATAGCAACGATTGAAAAGCATTGTTCCTACTAATGACTGAATTGTCCACCTAAGTTCTTCAATGGGTGAGTCAGATGATTTTAGAGTTGAATCTAGGATCTTGAACATTAAAGGCAATAATGTTAAAAATACCATCTTTGTGGTATCACCTACTCTGCTTGGATCTATTGGTAGCTCATTGGTTATTATGGGTCTCCAAGGAAATGGTTGAGGAGTCATGGTTTAGTCAGTGTAGGGAAAAAAAGAAGCTGCTTGACTTCCAGAAGAATTTATGAGAATCCATAATAACAAGATCTCTAACTACATTCAACTGACCTCTCAGTACCCCTGGAATCTTACTTCAGCTCTTCCTAGCTTTTTGATTAAATACATTGAATTATATATCCCTCTAGAAAGGCATTACCTAGATTACTGCTAATAAGTCATCGCTACTAAGATTACTAATAATTCACCTTATGTAATGGACTTTAATGGAGCATAGAGATCCTCCCTGGACATGCACTCTCTATCTTGCCTTCAATAGAAAAAGCTGAGACATTCAGGGAGGGAAAAAAAGACTGCAAGTTATAAAATAAGGAAATTGAATCTGAAAACCTATTTGAGTTACATTCTGAAAGTGTACCTTTCAGGGGTGGAAAGCATTATTTGAATTTGATTTCCTAGTCTGTGTTAGAATTTGTTAGGAACGAGATGTCTGTGAGGGAGTGATAATTTCTGTGCTTCCATAGAACTCTGGGATGCAGTGTGGCCTTGGACAAGTTATATAAATGCTCCATGAATATGAGTTTCAGAGCAGATGGTTTCTTCCAACACAGAAATTTCATGAGTTTAGTGTTATTTTTATTTTAAATCCTGATTAGAAGGGTCGCCTCTCTTTGGCTCTGATCTTGTTGTTCCTGTCATTTAATCCTAAAGCTGCCCCACCGAAGGGCTGTGCCGCTGCCCCCATAACAGCATTTCCACTTAAACACGCTTAGGTTTGCTACCGACTACTTATAAGATTAGTTAAGAATCCCCAAGTGGTCTCCAGACATACCAACAGGGCAAATGCTTCTTGCAAGTCTGGAATTTGCTTGATAGGTAGTTGGGAGACTGACTCGAGATTAAGAGAATGTTTTTGAACTAGGTTTTAGTACATTTCATGCTAGGTCTCCAACCCTGCCTCCCCAGGGACTGTAACTTCACCATGATCCTCTCTTCATTGTGGTCAACCTTTCCATCCTATGAATACATCCGATTCTATGACACCTTAAAATAATCCTCCTCTCCCCCGCCCCCGCCTCCCTTGAACTCATTTTTATTCTTTGGTTAAAAGCTAAATATCTCAAAAGAAAAACAAAACAAAAACCAAAGAACTACATTCACTGTCTTACTTCCCTCGCCTCTCCATCACTCTAAATCTTCTGTGATCTGCTTCCACGCCAACTACTATACTGCTTGCTATTCCTCCACCACAGCCTGCAGTCATAGCCACCTGCAAAAGCCACCAGGAGGCCACATTCCAATGGACGTTTTCCCAGCTCTCAGCCTTTTGGCCCTCTCTGCTGCCTTGAATTCAGCTGGCAACTTTTTCCTTCATAAAACTTTGTATGCAAGTGTAACCCCTGCCCTCCCAGTCCCCCAAGTATCTACTGATGTCCCTTGCACATTTCTACCTTTTGTTTTGTGTCTTGAGTGGACTCTTTTCTGCTGGTCCTATAAATGCTGACTGATATCCGACAAGCTGTGTCGATTCTTATCTAGGAATTAGAGAGTTTGGACAGAGGTCCCTTCAAGCTCTAGTGTCCTTTCCATCATATGAGCAGGAATCAGAATCTACTGAAAGGAGCTACAGAGAACTCTTGTGTCTCCTGTAAAAAGAAGTGTAATGAGAGAGGGTTATTAACTGAGCTGCAATTGTGCACAGGCCTATTGCTAGCGCCTTTTTCAGAGAAATCATAAAAGCTGAAAGTGCTTTCTCACTGGGTGGGAGAGTGACTAACGGGAGCTGCAGTGTCAGCAGGGTCAAACAACAGACCCTTCTTGCAGAACTTGAAGGCTGGAGTTTGGAGGATGCGTGCTGTGACTGAGGTTCTTTGTGTACTCTGGTCTCCAGGCAGGACCACACCACTAAGCATGGCTATAGTCCCTGAGTGCTAGAAAACACCGGCATGCAGATACTCTAGTATTTGCTAGCAAATATTACAGAATTTAATATAAGTAGACACAAGAGCATATGTTTAAGGGTATTTGAGTTTTTAAAGGGAAGGTGAAGGTGGGCTCAGCCACCACTGGGTGGGGTAGAGGGACTAGAAGCGAGAGGCTGTTGAAGCTACTGAACTCTGTCTTCCTCATGGTCGTCCTTGAGGATGCTTCCATTCAGGTGTATGCAGAGTCCCTTCCACATGTATAATTCCATTCACTGACTTGAGGTCCTGGATGCTCAAGATATGAGCATAATTTATTAACCTTTTTAAAAGCAACGAGAACTGAGAAAGAAGTAGATCATGGGTCGTCAAGAGCGATCATCCTCAAGCCATCTCTACTATATTCAATGAAGTTCCAACTTAACTAGAAAGGACACAAAATAGAGTAGATAGGTCATTTCCTACCTCCTTTTGCAAATGCATGGTTGTGTATATGTTTTTATTGCTAGGTGTCAGGGGGTCAGTTTCAACTCATAACCATTCTATGACTAACAGAACAAAACCCTGCCTGTCCTCACCATCATCGTTATGTCTGAGCCCATTATACAGCCATTGTGTCAGTCTAGCTTCTTGATAGTCTTGCCTTGCTATGGCAGTAGACCACAGCCAACGACATGGCAGACACGTTGGGCCATTGAGACAATGGAAGTGTCCATTCCTTGACTGCATGTCCAGCATTTATGTCAGGGTCAAGCTTCTGCTGCTCTGGGATGGCATGCAGAGTGCTGCATCCCCCTTGGCATCACTGAGTGGGAGTCTTAAAAGACCAGATGGGTTTCCAAAGGAAGCTCTGTGCAGAGATGATGCTGGCACATTGCCTAACCTTTTGGAGCAAAGGACATCCAGCAAAACTCTCCTGGGAAGCAGATTAACTTCTGTGAGTCACTGCTTTTCCATCTCATTTATGATTCATGACCTGGGCTATATTTTTAGCTTTTATTTATTTGGGTCTGAGAAGTGGACTGAGTAAAAGTGTTGTTCAGAGATGTATGGAAGAATGAGGATTAATTGGCCTATACTTCAGTTAGGCTAAAGAGCCATGCCATGGTGGCACAGTGCCTTAAGAGTTGGGCTGCTGGCCACAGGGTTGGTGGTTCAAACCCACTAATTATGCTGAATGAGAAAGACAAGATTGCTTGCTCCAGTCAAGGTTTCCAATCTCAAAAACTTTAGGAAGAGTTCTACTTTGTCATCTATTGTTACTAGAAGTTGGAAGCAATGTGATGGCTGTAGGTTCTTCTGTTTGTTTATAATCATTGATCATTCCAACATTTATTGAGAGCTTAGTGTAGGCAAGATACTGTGCTAAGATGTAAGGGTACAAGGGCAAATGCTATCCAGCTTCTCCTCCTCAAGAGCATATTAAATCAGGAGGGTAATCCATTAAATGGACAATTAATGCTTGATAGTTTTGGTCTGTACTCCCCATTCACATCTCTGGGCTTCTTTACATTTGAAGTATTTAGTATAATTTTGGAACACCCCTTGTTCTTACCTCTTATACATGCCATGCCCATCGGGCTGGAATTCTGCCACAAGACCTCCTTTCTTGCCAGCATCCTAGATTTCCCTAATTCCCTGAGGCGCAGTTGGAACTGCTCCTTCATAGCACTTTGCATTCCAGTGTTTATTACACTCCTATTAAGAGTGCTCTAGATTGAGGGCCCCTTTCAGTAGTTGAGACTTGTTCATCAACTGCAGGAACTTAAGAGGATTGGGGAGAGCAACAGTGTCCTGCTAGTGTAGCAACTTCCATTTGCTGAGTCCTTCCCTTGTGTCAGGTGCTCTGTTCAGCCTCAGACATGCATGGCATCATTTGACCCTCACAACCCCCTGAAAAAGATTAATTATAGTCTCTATTTTCTACATGGTGAAATTGAGACTGAGAAACAAAATTATTTGCACAAGATTTCGTAGCTGGTTCACACCTAAGGTGGTTTTGCTCTCAAAACCGTGTTTTTAAGCTCTATGTTTTAATACTTCTCCTTTTTCATGGATACTGTATCCATCACAGTAGGCTCGGTCACACTGTGGTAGTGAGCGATCTAGTGTCTCAGTGGCTTAGACAAGCAATATGTATTTCTTACTTAGGCCATGTGTCCGGTGCCGCCTGGCTAAGGAGCACTATGCTCGCTCAGGTCCTCCCTAAGTGCCGAGGAAGGTTCTATCTCGGTGCTTCCTCAATTGCCAGGGAAAGGAACTGTGCCAAATCCCTCCCAGAGGGGTGGTGTGCTGGGTGTCCTTGGCTCAATCAGGAGTCTTCCTCAACTTCAAAGAGACAGTAGAGTGCCATTCCCACTGTGTAGCGAAGGTGACATTAGCAACACGTATAGAGCACTGCTAGTGACTCCTACATGCACACAAGAAAGGGGGGGGGGAGAAGTAGACACACAAAACCAGAGAGGAGCAAGTTTCCAAAGGAAGGAGGGCCTTCCAGGGAATAAGAAAAAGCTTGCCTTTTTAAGCCATGGGTCTCCAATTATATGGCTGTTGGGATCAATTATTCAGTTGTCCTTCCTGTAAATAGCACTGTTAGGGCCTTTTCTCTTCTGAATGTATTAATGCATTCATTGGCTCAACTTGAGATGTCGTTGGGCCCATCAGGAATGAGCAGTCAATTCCTATTACAAAAGTAACTTAAGTCAGCATTGCAGTTCTTCTGTTCATTCTGAGAAGTCCGTCCAGCCAGGTTGCATAATTTCTCCAACAACAGGAGAACGTGACATTCCTGGCCTCGTAGGATTAGGCCTACCCAGTGATAAAAATCTCTTCAATGGTTTCTTAGGAGGTTTGGACACAGTCCCAATGTTGGCTTTTCTTCACAAAGGATTTAAGCTTAAGCTATTGGTTGTAAATGCTGAATCTCAATGACAACATTGAAATGGAATATAAGATATCAAGGCGTGAAGGAGTTTCTGCAAAGAGCACTTGAACATATGTGGTGGAGAAGAATTCACCTTTGTACAATGTCATTTTTGTTTTCTGAGGACACAGAGGGTAAGAATAATGGGTCTTGTGTGGAACCAGGAGCAATGCTTTGCATTTTGGGTGTGGATGCAGCAAGCTTCAGGTCACTAGAGACTGAGATAAACTTAATAATCATTTGCTACCTATAGGGGATGCTGGGCCTTAGCACTCTTCTCTTTCTCCCTGAGAAAAAAGAGGAAAATATAAATTTCTTAGATTTCAAATGTTTATGCATATGTATGTATACAACTCTATATAGTCCATTATCTTTCAATTCCATGGAATTTTTGAAGCCCTTTTGTATACAGAAACAGGCACACATACACACAACAGGCATCAAAATTTTGTGGGGGAAATTCCATTACCTTTTAATTCCATTTTTACACAAAATGAAAATAGAATTTATAAGGAAAACCGAGTGAGTATGTGTGAAGTAAATGAAGCTTACAGAGCAGATCAGCCGTTTTACATTCAACAATTCATACATATTTTGTATTAACTTATCGATTGCAATCCCCTCATCGTACCATCACTTATTTATTCCATTTTCTTGTTGTGTTTCCCATTTCCTTTCCTGCTGCATTTCTGACACTCTGAACGCTATCCTTGGGTAAATGCTGCTTTCTCAACTGATTGGTTATTCTACCACAAGGGGAGTTAATGTCCAGACCTGAAGAGTAACTAAGGGCGAGAGTCTCAGAGGTCCCACTACCTTTTTCCAACCAGTAAGCCTGATCTCTTGTATGATTCTGAGTGTTGTTTCATGTGTTTTTCTCCCACTCTGTCCCAGGCCTTCTATTGTAACCTTTTTCAGAGCAACCAGTAGAGTAGCTGGGCACCATTTAGTTCTTCTGATCTCAACTTTTAGAAGCCACCTCATAAGATTTGAGTGTGTGTGTGTGTGTGTGTGTGTGTGTGTGTGAGATGGGGGTGGTGGAGGCAAGGCACAATGCAGGATCTTCAGCTTAGAAGTTGTATTTTTTGACTCATTGTAGTTGGTTCTCTGGATTATATCCATAAACTGGGGCATCCCAGGGGCATAAAACACCATGGGGGGGAGCTACAGTTCTTACCTGAATGACCTAGCACCAGCAGATGGCGAAATGATAAGGCACAACAGGAGTGATTCTGTTAAGTCAATGTTTGACCTCCCTGCATGCTGTCTTACCTTTTAAACAATGAATGAAGACCTTAGAGTATCCTCTAGGTTGTAAGTTTCTCCAGATAAGGGTGATAGCATGGAATAGCTCAGCTTTAAGCATCAAAGGATTTGGCTTCAAACCCTATGACCCTTGAGAAAAGTATCTGGTTTCTGAGCGTCTGTTTTTCTAGTAAAAGGGTGAGTATACCCTTGTGCAAGTCTTATTTGTTTCATGGAGAGTCAAATAAGAGACTGTTCATGAGAGCAGACAGAATGTAAAGCTCTGTTTGTGTATAAGTGCATGATTGCATAGAATGGCCTTTTTAGCCAACCTCCAATGCAGGGTCATTTGGGAGTGAAAAGTCATTCCTAAGAGAGGTCACAGCCATCCGTCCAAATTCTACCCAGAGGCTTTTGCCAGGGAGTGGATCTCAAGCTGAGTGACTGTGTCTGTGTTCAAGTCTGTAGGCAGAGTTGAAACCTCTGTCCCTTCCAAACAATTTCCCTGTGTCAGGGGTTTTCAATGGGAGTAGGATTGTTGGTATGAAGCACTGCATAGCCGTCTCAGATTATATAAATGGTTGTCATACTTTTCTTGCCCACAGACAGCTAGTGCTTTTTTATTCATAAGGAGATTCTATCCCAGTGTATTATGGTGTCAAACTAACTAGATGATAATCTTTATCTGGATTTTTGTCCATCCCCCTCCGCCCCCAACACTCTTTTGATCTCTTTCCCAAACACTGCTTGCAGGATCTTGGGTTGCTCAGGGTCTGAGTGAATCTTTTCTTCTGAATCAACTTAAATATTTTTGTTTAGTTCTAAAACCCTCCAGAATATTGTACTTAACATGTTAGTAGTTCTGCTACTAACATGAGGGCTTAAGCATGGACTCTGAAAATAGCAGAGGAAAGACGGAGGTCCGGGTGGTCTCTCCATCTGCCAGGGGTCTGCTCACTGGAGATAGAAAGTAGGCCTGGTTTTGGGTCAGGGATGACAGGCTTTCCTCACTTCTCAGTCCTGCCCTTTCATTTGGGCAGGAACTCTAAGGAGCCGAGAACTCAGGCTTCCAAGTTCCAGAACGAGAAGAGTTGAAAGAAAGTAAACTTTTCAGAATGTGAGCCTGGAGGACAGGAAGGGGCTGTTGGTGGCGGGGTCTACATTTGGATTAAAATAAAGGTGTTCAATCAACAAAAGTTGGTGAAATACCTTTAATTTTCCTTTTAATTCTATCTTGCCACAGATTATTTGAACACCCTTCCCCCCCTTGCATTTTGAAAAGACACGCTGGTGGCATATTAGGCTATGCTTTGGGCGGCTGTCAGGTCAGCAGCTTGAAGCCCAGTTGTGTGGAAGAAAGACGAGGTTTTCTGCCTCCGTGAAGATTCAGATACTTGGAAACCCGCAGGGGCAGGTCTCCTCTGCCTTACAGGTTCACGAAGAATCAGACTTGGCCTTGGCATTTGTTGGAGAAGCTCCTGAGTGATCAGCAGCATTCTAGACACGGTGGTCCTACTGGACAGACAGCACATGGACAAATACATACTATTTTCAATCATAACTTGGAAGAAGGCAAATGAAGACACGGGGGCAGAGCTTGATGAAGAGAAGTGAACCGGTGAGTCCTCTGTCTTCAAGGTTCCCCAGGAGAAGAATGTTTGGCAAGAGGCGGTCTCTGTGTGTGAAGTGTGTTGAGAGCTCTGTTTCCTTGCCAGTCTCACCGAGCAACCTCAAAGATGACCCACCATTTGAGGGGGAGGGGACCCTTCTCACTCTTGCCCACATGCCAAGTCTTCATTGGACTGGTACTGTATGAAAAGAGGAGGACCCTCTTTCGATTCCTTTTTTCCCTTCTGGCTTCACCCTGGCACAAGGAGGATTTTGAGCAGCTGAACTTCAGGATGATGTTAACTGGCAACATACTCCTTTAAGAACAAACACATTACAGATGGTCCAGTTAGGATGCAAGCTATTTTGAGACTTCCTGAACATTATTCCTTGGCTAGTTCTTTCAAATAAATCATTTATTGCACTGTAAGAGATGCTGGAGATGATGATGACTAAGATTCACTCCTTGCCCTTGGAAGACTACCGTCCAGCAGCAGGCATGGACATTTAAGCAGAGAAATTGCAGCACAAGTGGTTGAGTGCAGCCTTGGGGTATGACCATGCTGTCTGGGAGCCAAAGGAAAAGCAATGGATTCAGCCTCAAGAGGGTTGGGGAAGACTTGAAGCAAACATAACAATTCCGGAGATCTCATTCATTTGCACTTTATTCATCCATTCAATAAATATTTAACTCTGGGTAAAGAATAATTTATCTTATGGGTTACTGCCGATAGAGCTTGTTTGTTCTGTTGAGGTGTGCATGTGTGTTTGCATTTTATTTTATCTTATTTATTTTGAGGGGTGGAGCATCACTGCTCTCTGGCGGGAGTGGGAGGCCCAGCCTTGCTCCTGGAGAGCTGCTGCTGGATTTGAACCACCAAGCCAGTGGGCCTCAGTCCTGCACTCAACCACTCTGCCACCAGGGCTCAGCCTCTTCTTTCTTCCACAAAGTGGTTGGTGCCTTAGAACTGCTGACCTTACGCTTTTGTGACTGGCTTCCTTCACTGAGACTAATTCTATCAAAATTCAGTCACACATAGGGTATGCATTGACATTTCGCTCCTTGTATTCCTGAATGATATTCCATTGCATTACCTAAACTTACTTCCACTGAGTCAATGCTGACGCAGAGTGACCCTGTAGCCCAGTACAGAACTGCCCCTGTGGGGTTCAGACCACAGCTGAAGAGACGGCAGCCCTTTATAGGAGTGGAAGACCCGTCTCTCTTCCTGTTGTATTACATACATTTAATGTATGCTTTACCCATCGATGGGTCTTTTGGTTGTTTCTATACATATTTGATATTATGAATACTGCTCTGAAAATTCATGTGCAAGTCTTGTGTGACATGTTTTTGTTTGTTTGCTTGTTTGGGGTTCTTTTTGGTATATACATAGGAGTGGAATTGCAAGACCAAATGGCCAATCTCAGAGCCCTGCTGATGTTCTGAGTTGCTTATTGAACTGCTCACTGCGATATCAGCGGTTCGAACTTACCATCCCCTCCAAGGAAGAAGGATGAGGCTGTCTGCTTCCGTAAAGAGTTAAAGTCTTGGAAACCCAAAGGTGCAGTTCTGTGTGGGCTCATGGGTCACTGAAGGTCAGAATGGACTTCATGGATGTAGGCTGGGTGGTTTGGGTTTGGCTGATAACCCTTGGTTTTCATAGTGATTTCATCTTTTATGTCCTCACCAGCAATGAAGGTGTCAGTCTCGTCACATACTCCACAGTGCTTATTATTTTATTTTTCCTTTCTTTTTTTCCACATAGCCATTTTGGTGATTTAATTTGCATTCCTCTAATATCCCTTTGTCCCCTTGGAACTTGTGTAATTTAAAAATTGGATTTCTTGTCCTTTTATCATTAGTTAATATACATTTTACATATTGGTATTTATATTTTATATATATCACTATATGTACTTTCCCCTTAAGTTTGCTGTATGACAGTTGTACAATTCTGTGTATATATATACCCCCCCCACACATATATATATATTCTAACTGTAGGAACCCTTTTCATTTTTATTTTTTGGCTTAATTTTCGCTTTTAGACGTTTTCATTGTGAATTAGGGGAAGGTTTACCAAGCAGATGATCAGTTTTGCATCCAAGAATTCCTCCGCATTTGTTCCGACTTAGCCCTCGCCGTCACCCCACTCTGCCTTCAGTCATGCTGGTTCCTGCCTGTGTGTCCACATTATGTTCTTCCTGCTTTTGTAACCCTCTGAACTTTGGTGTAAAGTCATTGTTGCCTTTTTGCTCTTAAATGGTTAATAATTCTACCCCAGGGGCATGTTCAGCTCCAGATCTGATAGTCTTAGAGGTGATAGTCTTAGAGGTTCCATCTGTTTCTATCTGACCAGGAAGCCAGGTCTTATTTAAATTTTTTTTCATTTAAAAAAATTTTAATACAGATTTTATTAGGGGCTCTTTTATAACATTCAATGCATCCTTTGTATTAAGCATATTTATACACATGTTGTCATATTTATTTCTAAGTATTTTCTACTTGAGCCCTTGGTATAAGCTCCTCTTTTCCCCTTTCCTGTAGTTCTTTTTTTATTAAATTAAAAAAAATGCATTATTTAAAATTTTTTAAAAATTTAGTTAAAAAATTTTTTAAAGGCTTTTACCCTAAAAGAAGTATACCGTGGGGGTTATCAGAAGTGGGGGTGTGGAGAAAGTATTAACATGGGTTGAAGCAGAAGACAACATACAAAAAATGAGAGGTCTTTATTTATTTATTTATTTTTATTTATTTATTTATTTTTATTTTTTATTTTTTTAAATTTTTTTTAGGCATCACTGACTTCTGGTGGTGGGAGTAGGAGGCCCAGCCTTTGCTCCTTGGAGCTGGAATCGAACCTCCAACCCAGTGGGCTGCAGTCCCGCGCACAACCACTACGCCACCGGGGCTCAGCCTAGAGGTCTTTATTTTTTATTTTGAGTTCTGTTCCACATTTTTCTCCCATTATAATGTCCAGGACTTTCTAATGTGATCTTTATTTATTTAAAAAACTCATTTTATCGGGGGCTCATACAACTGTTATCACAATCCATCCATCTATTCATTGTGTCAAGCCCCCACTGCGACCTTTTTAATGGCAGTTGGAATGGTAGCTGGATATGATCTCATTCTTAACTCACGGTTGTGGACACTGTTGTCTGAGGGATTCATTGGTTCTCTGGAATAACTGTCTCCATCAGTCTTTCCATTTTTGCCACTCTTCTCTCCTCCAGTCAGGGAGAGACCAATGGCTGCTCCTTTGATGGTTGCTTGAGAGCTTTTTTTCATGAGCTTTTAAGACCCCCATTTGCTGCCTACTCAAGTAGAAGATAGACAGTGTCATTGCTAACTTCCAATGGACTGTGGTGTCCCTTGAGATTATAGTCCTGATCTTCCAGGTCCAGTAACTATTTCTTCAAGGAGTTTGCTTATGTCTAAGAAGTTTTCATAACTCTGCCTCTTGAATGCTGCACCACAGTCAAGGTTATATTTGCAGTAATAGTAAACATACACAGAAAAATTTCCTTTGTTAAATCTATACTCCCACACCGGTTCAGCCTGCATGTCGAAGTAAACGTCTACTCAGAGATCACCACTATACAGGATTGTGCGTGCGTTTGTGTGTGTGTGTGTGTGTGTGCATCAGTATTTGCTTCTGTTGGTTTTAACTCTTGCAAACCTTCTAATACCGTGCCCTTCCTCCATTATATCTTACTAACCCTTCATTTACTGTATGTTGTCCTCCGCTTCAACCAATGTTAATACTTTCTCCCTGCCCTCACCGCTGATAACCATCAGCGTATGTGTCTTCTTCTTTGTATGCAGTGATGATGCGTACAAGTTTCCTCTAGTTCCTGAGGTCTTCCTCCCCACCAACTTTCATGGTCCCAACTCTACCTTACAAATCCGGATGGACTGGAGAAGATGCACTAGTGAAGAGGGGAGCTGGAGATATGAGGAAACCAGGGTGGGTGAGCCCCTTCGGGCCAGTGGTTAGAGTGGAACTACTGGATGGGTGGAGAGAAGGTGGGGTAGAGAGACGGAACCAACTGCATAGATCTACATATGACCTCCTCTCTGGAGGACGGGCATCAGGGGAGTGGGCTGAGGGGGGTGTTGGCAGGGTAAGATACGACAGGACAATAATAATTTATAAAGTATTGAGGGTTGATGGTGGAGGGAGAGCAGGGGAAGAGGGGAGGGGTTGGAAAAGCCGATACCCAGGGCTCAAGGGAAAAGGCGGATGCTTGGAGAATGATGATGGCAGCGTTCGTGCGAATGCGCTTGGTACAGTATATTTATTTATGTATTGGAAAAACGATGTACGAGCCCCTAATAATATGATTTTTAATTAAAAAATATTTATTTATCTATTTATTTGGGCATCACTGCCCTCTGGTGGGAGTATGAGGCCCAGCCTTGCTCCTGGAGAGCTGCTGCTGGATTTGAACCACCAACCCAGTGGGCCACAGTTCCACACACAACCACTATGTCACCGGGGCTCAGCCAGTATGCTTCTTTTACGATAAAAGCCTTTAAAGAATAGTGATCTTGTACAGTATTTGAGTCTTTGTGATGGACTGATTTCAGTCCTTCCTTAATGTCCTCCAGGTTCACCTGTATTATGAGGTGTTTCACAGATGATTCATGCTATTTCATAGTATTTCATTAGGTGTATGTAGGACAGACATTCTTTCTTCAACTGAGGGGCATGTAGGTTGTTTCTGCCCTTTCGCGATTGTGAAAATGGTGCCATGAACAGGGGTGTGCATATATCTCCTCTTGCTAAACCCCTTATTTCTCTAGGATATATACCAAGTGTGGGGGGGTGTTGCTGGGTCTTATGGTATCTATATTTCCAACCTTTTGAAGAAGTGTCATACTGCTTTTCGTAGTGCTCATACCATTTTATAATCCTACAAGCAGTGCATGGGTGTCCTAGTCTTACCACATCCTCACTTGCATTTTTTGAATTTTTACTGGCATATAATTCACATCTATACAATTCAATAGTTCAATCACACCAAGAAGAGTTGGACATCATCACCACCATCTTTTTCAGAACAGCCCCGAGGAACCATTAATTCAGTAACTGACTCTAGAGGTTTGCCTAGCCTGGATTTCATAGAAAACAATAAAACAACTACAACACTAACAATAAAGAAAAACACATAAAACCTCAATAAAGAAAGCAGAAAATGTTAAAAACTAGAAAACATTTTAAATGAATCAAGAGGGAAATAACATGACAATTTAGATTTTAACCTAACTGCATCTGCACTAGTTCACTTTGCGGTGCATTCTGTGTGACAGCAAGGCTATTCACATGTCACGTCTATGGTCAGAGGGGATTCTTCGGAAGCTTCATTCACGTACATTTCCCCCACCCCCTTTTTTTTTGTTCTGTCTTAAACGAAAATAACTTTAAAATTGGTCAAAGAGAGATCATAGGATAAGATGTTACATTTTAGTCTAACCAACTCTGCCATAATTGACTTTCCAATGCACTCTGTCTGATAATTAGGTTATTAGGAATTTGCCGGAGGCTTAGTCAATGGGAAGACCTTGAAAATGGATTTGGGGCTTCCTCTGTGATCCGTAGCTTTCTGCAAACCAGGTGTTCACAATTCAAGTTCTGCTACTATTCCCTCCTTGAGATTTGGGTTTTTTAAATTTACAATTCGTGGGCCACATAGGCTGCTCTGTTTCTCCGCTGCCTCATTGAAATGGCTGCTTGCTTGAAGACATGCCTGTAAGACCACAGGTGTTATTTCTTCTGATAGCTGGGCATGAGCTAGTTTCTTCACTACACGTGTCACTAGATTTTCTTGTTTTTAGTTTTTGAACTTTGTTATTAATACTTGGATGAGGAGGTATCTCATTGTTGCTTTGATTTGCATCTGTGAATGGGTAACAATCATGAGCATTTTTTTCAAACCTTTCTTCTGAGTGTCTTTTATATTTATTTTTTGCTTTCTTCTCCCCACCAGTAATTTTATTGGGGGATTTAACAGCTCTTATAACATTCAGTACGTCATTTGTATCAAGTATATTTGTACACATGTTGCCATCTTCATTTCCAAATATTTTCTACTTGAGCCCTTGGTGTAAGCTCCTCCTCTTTCTCCCTCCTTTTTTTGATTTTAAATAAATCATTTTATTGGGGCCTCATACAACTCTCATCACGATCTATACATACCAATTGTATGCAGGCCACATTTGCGCACCTGTTGCCATCAACACTCTCAAAATATCCTCCCTCCACTTTGGCCCCCAGTGCCAGCCCCTCCCTCCCTATTTCGCTTCCCTCTCCCCTCCCCTCCCCCATGAACCTCTAATAATTTACAAATTGTTATTACCTTTTCATATCACACACTGTCCATTGTGTCCCTTCAGTCACTTCCCCCTGAGTGTATTTTTTGCTAAATTTTCTGTTCATGTCCTCTGCCCATCTAAAAAATTGAGCTTTTCTTTCTTGTGGAATTGTTGAAGTTTTCTATTACTTTTTCAAAATTAGCTCCTTGTCTGATGTCATTGTCAAACAAGGTTTCTCACAGTATGGATTCTCTTCTCACTCTTTTGATACACACAAATGTCTCATGTTTAGGAGGTTCCAGCCATCTGTTTTGTCTTCTGCTGTGTTTGTGTTTTTCCTTGTTTGATGGTCTCTTATTAGGATTCCTAGATTTTTTTTTTTTCATTAATGATCTCTAGAGTCCTTGGGTTAACATTTATGTCTTTGATTCACAATGAGATCTCTCTCTCTCTCTCTCTCTCTCTCTCTCTCTCTCTCTCTCTCTCTCTGTCTTACATGGAGTGAGATATGAGCCCTGTTCAATTCTTCTGCAAATGGAAATTAAAAATTACCTGCATCATTTGCTAAAAAGACTATCTCCTCCTTATTTAATTTGTTAACAAATATCTGTTGTATTTTCCCTATGTTTATGTTAGAGGCAGGACTCTTATCAGATATATGATGGGAAAATATTTTCTCCCGTTCAGTGGAGTACCTTTTTATCTTTATAGCATACTCAGAAAACAAAATGTTTAAAATTTTGATGAAGTCCAACTTAGCTATTTTTCCTTTCATTACCTACCCCTTTGATGTCATAATTACTAAACTATTGCCTTATCCAAGGTCCGAAGATTTATGTCTATGCTTTTTTTCTGAGAGCTTTATAATTTTAACTCTTAAGTGGGTCTTGGATATATTTTGAGTTAATTTTTGTTTATGGTTTCAGGTAGGTGACCTGATGAAAACTACTACGACCACTACTTCTTCTTCTTACTCCTCCTCTTCTCCTCCTCTTCCTACTCCCCCTCCTCTCCCTCCTTTTCTTCCTCCTCATCCTCCTCCTTTTTTTTGTATCCCAACATCTTGTTTTCAAAAGACATCTTCTACTAGAATTGTCTTGGCCCTCTTATAAAAATCAATTCACTGTCAATGTGAAGGTTTATTTCTGGACTCTCAGTTCTATTCCATTGATATACGTGTCTATCCTTATTCTAATATAGCACAGCCTTGCTGGCTTTTGCTGTTCAAGACATTTTCATGTAAGAAAGTATGAGTCCTCTAAATTTCTTCTTTTTAAATATTGTATTGTCTCTACTGGGCTTTTGATTTTCCATATGAGTCTTAGAAACCGCTTGCCAGTTTCTGAAAAATGCCAACTGGGGTTTTGATGGGGATTATATTGGGGACAGCGCATGCTGAGGAGTGTATTCATCTTAACAGTATTGAGTATTCTAGTCCATGAACATCGAATATAGATTTAGATCTTTATTATATTTTTACAATGCTTTGCAAGTTTAGAGTGTAAATTTTACACTCCTTTAAAAATTATTTCTTTGTACTTTATTCTTTTTTCCTTTGAAAATCATTTTATTGGGAGGGGGTGCCCTACAACCCTTATCACAATCCATTTTTACATCCATTTACGCCGAGCACATTTGTACATTTGTTGCCATCAGCATTCCTCAAACATTTGCTTTCTACTTAAGCCCTTGGTATTAGCTCCTTATTTCCCCCCTCAGCACTGCCCTTCCTCATGAATCTTGAAAATTTATGTTATTATTATTTTTTCATATCGACCAATGTCTCCCCTATACTTTATTCTTTTAGTTCTACTTAGTAAAGGTATTGTTTCCTTAATTTTGGAGACTTGCTCATTTACAGGCTGTTGGAAATTTCACACATGACACCTGATGTTTGTCTTCTTTAAGAACTATTTCCTAAGAGGTAGCCAGGACTGGCGTCAATAGATTGAGCCCTCTTCTTTTTGTAGGTTAGGTTTGCCCCAACCTGCCTCATTTTTTATATCTGACCTAGTCACTCATTAATACCTTAATCATTTGGCTAAAGGGACAGCATGTTCGAGCTGCATTTTAGCAAGGTGTTGTCTCT
Organism: Nesogale talazaci; assembly: GCA_004026705.1. Lineage (NCBI taxonomy): Eukaryota > Metazoa > Chordata > Mammalia > Afrosoricida > Tenrecidae > Nesogale > Nesogale talazaci. Next base: position 27,858 of record PVJH01014930.1, on the reverse strand, counting down.
GTGAAACAGATTTAGAGGGGGGCACCAGAGATTCCCATCTTATGCAGGCTTGCGTGGTGAAGTCAGTCCTATGGGGAGACACAGGCAGAGTAAAAGATATTTGCCATATTCCTTAAGTTCCTACTACTGTGTACCTCCACAATTGAGTCTCAGAATCGATGTCATGTGTTTCTGTTCTTTAGAGATCACGCTCTCTTTGCCAGGGCAGTGTAAGGTCAGAGTTTAGTTTGAGTAGGGGTTGAGGGCTGAGGGGATGAGTAAGGGGACTGATCACTTACTGTGTCATGTGAACGTGGCTGCATTGAAGTGCGCACATTGGTGCTCTAGGATGGGCCTCCATCGTGCTGTCACTGAGAGACAGAGGTGCTTATGCTAGAGTGGCAGGCCATTGCAGCTTCATGAGAGAGCTCAAGGCAGATATGAGAGGTTAGATGAAGATCAGAGAGAGCGTGTGCCCATCTCCTGACTGGGCTTGAGAGAAAGAGAGAGGGTGGAGTTTTCTGGTTCATGTGACCAGGTAGAAAGAAAGTCAACAGCATTGGGGGTGAGTGGAGAGTAAGGAAACAGAAATGATACCTCAAGGCTATGAAGGGAAGGCGCTTTATTTATTTTTACAATAGGCAAGACAGCGGTATCTTCACGCCACCCCACGCTGCTCAGGTTTCCCCACGTTGATCACTGATTGCAGGGTAGTGACCCTCATCCTCCATCTTTGATCCCTTCAGCCTTGGGATGGTCTAAGCGTGTGACTCTGCCCTGTTCCAGCACTCTTATGAGCTTCTCAAGTGTGGGACCCTCTGTCTCATACCTTCTCTTGAGCTATATGCCCCACACTCTTAGCACTGGGATGGGCATATTTTAAGGGGGAAAAAGAGTGCAGCCCTAATTAATACATGGAGGTTCCTGCACATTGTGTGACAAGCGTGATTTTAGGTTTCAACTATGACAGCCACACGCATGTGCCAGGGCGGGTCTGAGCTTCCCAGGGCTTCCACCTGCTGACTCTGGGGAAGCGATTGCCAGCTGTTTCTTCTGAGGTGCCTGTGGGCGGACTTTACCTTCCACCTTCAGGTTATCTGCCGAGTGTGCGTCAGCCATTGGTACCCAGAAGCAGTATGGAATTGAAAAGTGAAAAGTCAAGCATCTGTCTCCTATTCTAGAGGTATCCACTGCCTAAAGTTTCTCTTTCTTTCTTAATATGGAATGCTTCACAAATTTGGGTGTCATCCTTGCACAGAGGCCATGCTAATCTTTTCTGTATTGTTCCAATTTTAGTATTTGTCGTGCCAAAGCGAGCACGGCCTACAGTTTCTTATGTGCACTGGTGACATTCTTTTTTGAGAATAGGTATTCCCCTGCTTCCTTCCCCCTAGCCCCCTTAGGTTCTATGCTTGAAATCATAATTCTGTGAAACAGGGTGAAGAGTTTCCACAAATTAGTGCTCTTTCCTCTCTCTGAAAACCCCCAGTCATTTCATGTCTGCAATGCATAGCCTCTCCCTGGAAGCAAGTGGGTGAAGCTCAGACAGTACAAAAATATTATGACTGCCTCAGGGCATGAAGGGGTGGGGAGAGCGGAGACAGGCACCAGGAGGGCTAGGTGCTGAACAAGGTGGCACCTTGTTTGAGGCCTGCTGAGCACGCCATCTTCTCACCAGCCTGGCATGCGGCTCAGGCAAGGCCCCAGTGTCCTCTCCTTGTCTCCAGCCCAGGAATTAGGGAGTGTCTTCTGCCTCACATGCCACCTCTTTGACTCACCTCTGCTGTCCCCTTGCAGCCACCAGTCTTGTCACTGCAATTCTTGCTGGGAGAGACCGAAGGACATGCCCCTGTGAGCCAGCTGGGTCAGCCCTTCTGCCAGCTCTCTCTGTTACGCAGGGCTGGTTTACCAGGCACCCAGCCATGGAGTCTAGATTCTTAGCACTCACCCTGACTCCATCCCAACAGACAACTGACCCAGGCTTGCCTGTCCTCATTTCCTAAATGGAGGGAATCACAGTGACTGCCCTCACTCAAGGGGAAGACAGACAAGGGCTTTTCAGGGCGTGTCTGTCCACTGGGGTGTCCTTGAAGGCAACAGAGACCTTGTCTTATGCCGATCTACATTTACTAGATTAATGAGATGTCTTGTCCTTCCCCATTACTCCCTGCCACCCACCCTTTTCTTCCCAGGCCATGGCCACCAGTCCCTGTCTGTTCATGTGGCCTTCAGATGCCACCCCACAGAGGGGGACCATGGTGTCTGTCCCCTTCCTCCAGGAGGGGTTTCTATTGGAAAGGAGCGTGTGGGAGTCCTTGACGAGACAGACTGCTTCCATCCAGTCACCCGGCTGATTCACAGCTTCTGCCTTTCATAACAAACGATGGTAAAAAAGTAAAGTTTGCCAAATATTTGGAGTATAATGGTTGTGGAAAAGTCCTGTCTTCACCCGACACCCTATATTTCTGGTTTCTATCTGTACCAGTGTAAATTCTCTGTTCTAGCCAGATTTGTAAGGTAGAATTGAGATCATGATAGAGGTGGGGAGGAAGCATTTAAGAACTATATGAACATTGTATGTTTCATCATTGCTACACTGCACCCTGACTGCACCTCTTCCTCTCCATTCTTCTGTAAGGGGATGTCCCATTACCCACAGATGGGTTTTGGGTCTCCATTCCGCACTCTCCCTCATTCACAATGATATGATTTTTTTGTTCTCTGATACCCGATCTTACCGACACCTCACGATCACACAGGCTAGTGTGCTTCTTCCATGTGGGGTTTTTGCTTCTGGACTATATGGCCTCTTGTTTACTTTCAAGCCTTTAAGACCCCAGACACTATATCTTTTGATAGCTGGGCACCATCAGCTTTCTTCACCACTTTTGCTTATGCACCCAGCGATTGTGTCAGGAAGGTTAGCATCATGGAATGTCAATTTAATAGAATAAAGTGTTCTTGCTTTGAGGAAGTGCTATAGTGGAGGCCCAGTGTCCATCTGCTGCCTTAATATTAACCCTATAAATATATGCATGTAGATCTATTTCTCCATCATCATATATAAATATATGTATATACCTATATTTAGACCTCTATAAATGCCCTTTGTCTCCTAGTTCTTTCCTCTATTTCCTTTTACTTTCCTCTTGTCCCACTACCAGCCTTCATTTGGGTTTCAGTAATTTCTCTTGGTTACATTACCCTTGATCAATCCCTACCAAGCCTCTCACATCCTCCTTGTCACTTATTTTGGGTCACTTGTTGTTACCGTGGCCCTGGGTTGGTTAACACCACCTACTTCCCCCCCACCTCACCCTCTTCCATGTCCCCCTGAAACCATCAGTCCTGTTGTTTTCTCCTCCAGAGATAATAATATGCACACAAAAAACACAAGACATAGCAAGATAAAGTAACTAAAAAAAAACAAAACAACAACACCCCAATGTCCAGAAAAAATATATAATTAAGTAAAAAAAAATAATAATAATAAAGAAAAACCTATAAATAGTTCAAGGTCTGTTTACTTATCTCTAGGAGTATCCTCTGGTTGAGTCCAATAGGGTGCCACGCCCTGGCCCCAAAGTCTATTCTTGGCACTCCCTTAGACTCTCCATGCTGTGCTCCCCCTGCTGCTCTGCTGCGTGCCCTTAGTGGTTTGCCTCAGTGTGGTGGGGTCAGACTGGGTGCAATTCCTACACTTTGTCTCCAGTGTTGTCCCCCATAGAGCCTTGGGTCAGTGAGAGACGTTGTGCCTCAGAGTGGGGCCGGCCATATGGTCCTCTCTGTGTATTGGCTGCTGTGAGCAAGGCTTGGTGGCCACGATGCACTCCACTCGGTCTTCTTCCCCCTTCATTTATTCCTGTGTGCTCTGGTCAGACATGTCCCTCTCCTTGAGCTGCAGCTTCAGTGCTGTCCTCTAAAGTAAATTCTTTCTTTTTTTGGGGGGGGGGGGGGGGCAGCTGTTAGGGAAGGATCTAAAATTTGTTCTCTTTATTTCTTCCTCACCCCACCCCACCCCACAGGGAAGCCAACCCTTCACTGGCCCTGTTTCTTTTCTCTCTCTCTCTCTCTCTCTCTCTCTGCTCATTTTAAAGGTGCAGTTGGATGGGGAACAATAGATACTTTGTTCATTCCCTCACCCAGCAGTCACTGGTCACCTGCCATGTGCTAGGCACCACAATCAAGCATCTCACCCCGTGGTACTTACAGCCAAGGGGAGGAAGACAGAGACTAACCAAGCAAATGAACAAACCATCCTGATTGCCCGAGTGACATGAAGGTGACAAAGAGGGTGTGTGATGAAGGATGATGCCAGGAGGGTGGTCCGAAGGAGATATTTGGATCTACATAAAGCTGAAGGGCGGGAGGGAGCCATATCTGCAGAGTGCTGGTAGAGTGCTGTTTGGCAGACGGAACAGCCAGTGCCTGAACTGAGTCTGATGCACTTGAGGAATCGCAAGGAGCCCCTGTGGCTGCCAAGTGCACTGCTGGACAATGACCATGAGCCAGGGTCTGAAGAAGCAGTTTGTTTGGATAAATGCTGGAATTCTACACAGAGAGTGTTAAGGATCTATTTGCAATTTTGAAAACTCCTTCTGGTGATTAATGTAGGTGGTTGGTGACATTAATCAAAAAAAGGGGTGGTTGGCTAGGTTGGTGAATATCTTCTCCTCTGAAATCAGTAACATACATCTAAAGGAGAAAAAGACACCCACCTCTGGACAGACTAGACCTCTTGGGGGACTAGGCATGTCACTCAAATCTGTGCCCTAGACTGCGTGACAGGTCCGTTCTTTCCAGAGTGACAGATGTAGAAAATTGGGTGACTAGAGCTGAAGGAGGAACCAAAAGATGGAGGCAGCCAGTGAGGCTGTGGGGACTTCCCTCCACCTGGAGTCCGTCAGCGGGCTCAGGCCCAGGATCATCTGTGAGGATGGCACCGGGCTGGGCACTGCTTCAGTGTGGTGTGCACAGGGTCCTTGTGGGTCAGAACCAACTAGACCTATGGCACTTAACAGCAGCCCTGGCAACCTAATCATTCAGCTTCTAAATCACGGAGCTTCCAACCCCAAACCAAACTCTGCAATACTGTCCGTTGCAACTCAGAGCTCTCCTACACGGAACTTTAGATTTTGATTTTCTGCCATCGAATCAATGCTGACTCTAAGCAACCCCCTGTGGGGGTCCAAGACCGTCACTGTTCATGAGAATAGAAAGCCCAGTCTTTTTCCCGAGGAGCTGCTGGTGGTTTTGAACTGCTGACCATTTGATCGAAGCCCAATGTGTGTGCACGGCACGCCAGGGCCCTTTTCATATTGAGCCCAGTCTTTTCCTAGCCATCCTGTGGGCTTGGTGAGCTGCCACTGGTTGCCAATGACTGTGGGGGACTCGATGTGTGGCCACATCAGGTGTTTCTGAATTGATTTCAACTCAAATCCCGTGCATACGAAAATAGAACTGTAGAAGGTTGTGGTTGATGTATATAGTCATCGATGTTTAAAGAGTATATATATACACACACACATACTTCATATATATACATATACATATTTAGTATTAAGGTAGCAGATGGACATTGGGCCGCTACTTAAGTACTCTATCAATGCAAGGACACATTGTTCTATTAAACTGGCATTCCATGATGCTCACCTTCCCAGCACGATCGCTGAAGACAAACCCGGGTGCATAAATAAAAGTGGTAAAGAAAGTTGATGGTGCCCAGTTATCAAAATATATAGTGCCTGAGTCTTAAAGACTTGAAAGTAAACAAGTGACCATCTAGCTCTAGTTCTTTAGTGCTTCCTCCACCCCCACTATCATGTTCCCAATTCTACTTTACAAATTCAGCTCCACCAAAGGACATGCACTGGTTCAGATCAGAGCTGAAAACACGGGGAATCCAGGACAGAGAGACTCCTCTGGATCAGTCATGAGAGTAGAGATACCAGAAGGGTAAGCATAAGTGGGGGAGGAAGGGGAATTGATCACAATGATCTACAAAGAACCCTCTCCTTGGGGGACGTATGACAGAAAAGTGGTGAAGGGAGAGATCAGACAGTATAAGACATGAAAAAATAACAATAACTTACAAATTACCAAAGGTTGTTGAGGGAAGGAAGGTGGGGGAGGGAAGGGGAAAATGAGGAGCTGATACCAAGGACTCGAGTGGAAAGAAAATATTTTGAGAATGATGAGGAGAAAAATACAAATGTACTTGACACAATGGATGGATGGATGAATGGATGGATTGTGATCAGAGTTGTATGCGCCCCTAATATAATGATTAAAAAAGTAGAAGGCTCTTTCTTTCTGGGTCAACTTGAATCTCCAGTCATTCAGTTCACAGACAAGAACATTCACTCTGCTATAGATTCTGATTGGCAGCCCAGAAATCTCTAGACACCATTTAGTTCCCTGTGGTAGCCAGATCTTGGAAAGTTCAGTGTGAGTGGGGCAGAAAGCGGTATCCCCAAACTGCCCCACGTTGGTACTGGCGATGCAGAGACGAGTGTAATGAGCAGGGGTCTGGCTGGAGCCCCTGGGCGATGGAATGGGCATGTCTTCCCCACTAGTAGGAGAGGTGCGATTATGACGCTGAGGTTGCAGGCTGTTTGGAAAGACTACAAGAGGTGTCCAAGGAGGCTCCACAAGCTGTTTGCCATTTCCAAACAGAAGAGGGGCTGGGAGGCTTCCATCGGAAGGTTAGACAGGAAGACTGTCATTTCCAAGGAGCCAGTCAGTCCCATGGCCCAGGCAATTCTCTGTGAAGCACTCTCCCCGGTTCACTAAAGCTCTGCTCAAAGGATGTCCTCCCACACCCTTACCTCGCAAAGCTACACCGGAGACTACAAAGTTGGCCTCCCTAGACGTCAGTCTTCTTGGAAGACTTCCAGTCTTCTGGAATCCTTTTTTCAACCGCCAGTGGGTTATTTCTTGGCCACCCACCAGTGTCTTTTAGTCAATGGGTCCCAAACCGACTCATCTGCTTCCTCTGGAGTGACTGGCCTGTTCCTGTGAATGGCTTTGCTCTTCTCTCAGTTATTCTGGCTGAAATCTCAGAGTCTTCCCTGACTTGTCATGTCCTCATATTCTCTACAGCAAAACAATAGTCCAGTCATGCCCGATCTATTTCCATAAGGCTGCTTGGATCTGTCCCCTCCTTTCTGGTGCCACTATCCCTTCCTCAATGCGGGCTGTGACCACTTCATATGTTTTTGTGGTAAAAGAGACGCAACGTAAAATGTGCTGCATGAAGTGTGCCGTTCCTTCACACTCATTACATCCACCGTGCTGTGCAGCCTCCATGGCCATCAAGTTCCCCATTATTGCTTGCTCAGCAGGAACCTCCTAACTCGTTAGCCCATCTTCGTGTGGGTGCTGCCTTACTGTCTTTTCACACCATTTTCCCCACCAACTTTCTGGAGCCTCCTTGAATGCCTCCCAGACTAGAGGGTTAATCATATCTCTCACCAGCAAGCTGCCTTCTGTGCCTCCACTGTCTGTGGCTTCCCCCTGCAGACACGTGACATACAAATTAGCTTCCCCCTATAGAAACCCCGGGTCCTTTCCCAGCATTCTCTGTTCAAGCTAAATCCACTCATCTCCATTGGAAACAACCTATCAGAGGAATCCAGCCTCCGATATAACATCATGGGTTCGAGCAGGTGCAGTTGTATGGTGATAATTGCTAATTATTATAGTAAAGTTATAGAGAGCATGAGAAAAAGAGAAATAATAGAGTCAGACATGTTTCATGGTCGTATGCTCACCTCAGCCCTGTTTGATGGTCCAGGTGGAGAGAGAGTCAGAGCGGGGAGGCGAGGACATGGGGAACAGGGAGAGTGTCAGGGAGAACGGGTAAGGGGAGGAGAGTTGGGGCCAGAGCGAGAGCGAGAGAGAGAGAGATCCTTTATTCTGACCAAGCCTTATATACCTTTGGGGCCATATAAGGCCCCTAATTATAGGTGAAGACACACCTTATAGGAACACATTACACACATTACAAGTACACATTATAGAAGAAGGGGGTCTGGGTCCCATGTGACAAGAGCAGACCCCAGACTCCTGGATATGGCTCAACAGGAAAGACTAGTTCAGAGATCAATTGACAGGAACTTGTGAACACCACCTATAGGGACCAGAAAGGGTTTAGTCCAAGCAGTAGGGGGTTAACCCTACCTTTCGTGGGAGAGATAATGACCTCTGATAGCTGGACCCTTTAGGGAGAATATCTCTAAGCTTCTGAGCTGGCAGATTGTTGCTAATATTTACTTAATATTTTGGAGTAGATATAATTGTGGGAAAGTCCTAATCTTCATCCGACAACAACCTTGAATCCCTCCAAACCCTCCGAATTTATGGCTTACAGAGTTCTTGCTCAACTAAATTCTTTATTCCATGCACTTGTATGTTTGCTTGATCTTCTTGGAAGATTTGATGTTCCACATGGTAGGGGACTATATTATTTATTTCATATTTATTTCTACTTCTTCTAAAACTTGAATCACTTGTTTGTGCAGGACACTTTTCAAAGTGCTTTGTGTGAGGGGACTTCAACAAGATTCTGAAAACATGAGGTTAAAAGCCAATGGACATTTTCCATGAACTATTTGAATCCCCACCCTCATATGTGTGACAGACTTTCACTCTCCCAACAATCCTGACCGAGCTCCCATTTTACCAATGACAGAATGGAGATACAGAGACTTTGAATGATGTCTGCAAATTTCTAGTACTAGTACTGGGGTAGGGCCAGCATTCAAATTTACAGGGTCAGACTCCCCTCATGTTAGACTTTGAATTGCCGAAGTCACAGTTTGTTTTGTTACTACTAGGTGCCAATCTGCATTTTGCAAATGTTCTATCACTGGACTGAAGGGTAGAGCATGTGTTCTAGTAATGGTCAGAAATCCTCGTGGCAGACTGAGTTGGCTAATGTAAATTGCTATCAGGTTCTGATTTAAGGTATTTCCGAGCAAGCCACAATGAAGCTAAGAGACATCTGTGTGTTATTTGCCACCACCCACCCCCTGACTTCTTTTTTTCTTGTTTTAGTACCTGGGCTGTATTGAAGTGCTGCAGTCAATGAGGTCATTGGATTTTGGAATGAGAACGCAAGTAACAAGGTAAGAGAACATAAATGGGAGGTTTTGAGAGTCATCCCTTAAAGTTACACCAGTCTCTCCCTACAGGGACTTAATGCAAACCTTCAGGGTCATCATAGAATTTTATCTAGATGACTGGAAGGGAGGACATGGCCATTGTCTTTGGATGAAGGTGTGTGTGTATGCGCGCACGCGCATGTGAGCGCGCCTGTCTGGCTGGCTCATTGTGTGAAATATTTCCTAACCAGAAGGGAGAGCGTCTGTATTCCCTATGAGGACTGCTGGTAAGATGATGCAGCTGGTCAGAGAAGAGCTGGCACCCCATGTACAAGCAGTAGTTCTTATTGGGTTTCACCAAACCTCAGACTTGTCCAAGAGGTAGCTGAAAGGAACTAGAATGAATTTTTGACACCAGGAAGTCCAAATGCTGATCATTGATGGCACGCTTGATATTAAAATATGCTCACTCCTTGTTTGCCTATATAAACACCTGACTACTCCTCTAGATCAGGGGAGATGGGTAGAAGGTTGAGCCAGAAAGAAACTTTTCAAGAGATATCTCAGGAAAAGTAAGGGGAGGTCCAGAATCAATGGTATGCAGAGCTCAAATCAGAAGCAGAAATACAAACTATGGTTCAGTTAGGCCAAGTTCAAGGGAAGGATGGAATGAGAGAAAATACAAGTACCAAGACCGATAACCAGGGAAACTCAAAGGCCATGAGTTTTGAGTTTTTCTTCATGTATGCTTCTTTGATCGTCAGCCACTATGTAAATTACTGTATTACCAATTACATAGATGTTATTACTAAAGTATTGCTGTTGATCCAGGGTTCAAAATTTCTTATTTAACATTTTTCTACATCTATAGTTTCCTGATTTACCTCCTAGTTCTTTTTAGTCCAGGAAGAGCTTTCCAAAGGAGGCCAATTAGGGTTCCTAAAAGAAGAACATTTTTGTGTGTGTGGCCACAGATATAGCCTTAGCAGCTGTCTCCACACATTTTCCATCAAGCAAAAGATAAATTAAGTGTGGACCCTGAAACCTACTGTGGTTAATTTTGACTACAAATGCCAACAACTGATGGCTGTTGCCCCACCCTTGGTAAAAGTCTCACCTTCTCCATACTTGGTAACACATTGTTCCAGATAATAGAGAAATGACATGAAATTTCTGGCAGCAAAAGAGACACCATAATTAAGATGCACCAATAGGGTCACAGAGGATAACATGGAATGGAATTCTTGTGGTCTTTATGAAGAACTTTTCTTTCAAAGGACTCAGATCTATTTGAGGCATGCAGACCCAGAAGTACTGAAAAGAGAGCAGATGGCAAAGAAAAGATTGTTTATGGTCTCACTTATTCTGTAGGTTATACCCATTTTAAAGCTTTATTCACACTCCTCCTCCCCGGCCAGACTGGACTACAGGTTTATCCACTGAGGGAAACCTCTGGAACTGTTTGCTCTTGTTCCTTCGTGATTTCTCACCCAGGAATTGTTCCTCTTGGCTGATTTGGGACAAGACCCAATTGAACCAAGCCATCTAGCCAATGTCAACTCACAGGAACCCTACACGATGAGGAAGAACTTCCCCCTTTGTGTTTCCAAGGCTACAAATCTCGATGGGAGCAGAAAACTGCACCTTTTTCCTGAGAATTGTCTGGCAATTTCGAACTGCTTGACCTTAACCTAATGCATCATTAGGTTCAGGGGTGACGACCAGACCTAATTTTTTTCCATTTGGTTTTGCTAATTGAAATTTAAAGTAAAAAAATATGTGTGTGTGTATATATATGTATATATATATTATTGGGACATAATCCACATATAAAATTCAACAGCTCAATCATATGAAGAAGAGTTGTACAATCATTACTATAGTCAATCTTGTACTCCTTGTTATTAGCTGCCTATTTTCCCTAACTGCCCTTGCCATATCCCCAAGAAACAATTGACCCAGGTTCCATCTCTATTGATTCACCCATCCTGGGTTGTATAGCAAAAAATATACAAAGACAAGTAAACAAAAAAGCTAACAGCACTAACAAAGCAAAATAGAGAAAATCTCAATTGAAAAGGAAATAGAAAATACTGAAAACTAGAATAACTGAGTCAAAAGGGAGATCAAATGATAAGATGTCAAATTTCGACCTAGTTACAACTCCTGTCGTCCACTTTCCAGTGCACTCTATTCACATCTCTGGTCTTTGCACCCAGGGAATTCACTGAAGCTTAATCCATTTGCTTTTACCCTTCAGTTAAAAAAACAATCAAAACTGATACAACATTTTAATGGGTTGTGGGGGTGGGAGTGTCAAGTAAGATGTTACATTTTAACCTAACTCTACATTACTCCTATCTGATAACAAGGCTATTCTCGTCCCTTGACTCTGGTCAGACCTTCATTTTTAGAGATAAGTTATGCATGCAAAATAGCAAAGGAGGGATTCTTTCCTGATAGTAAAGAGAAAGAAGATCAGTTGAACTGATAGCCACAGTAATCTTCAAAATGTCTAGAAAACAATGTCATGAGGAAATAAGAAGAGATGGGAAATGAAAAACTATGCTATGGCTTAGCCATTTGCTCTTTCTTAAAAAATGTTCTCATCCTGAAATTTAAAACAAAGCCAAGGAAATAATTTAACCCCATTTGACCTCACCAACCAACCAACCAACCAACCGACCGACAAACTAATCAACCAGATCATCAACACCTTGAGTCCAATTCCATTCTTTACAATAAGCATCCATTTCATAAAATTAAGGAGAAAAAAAATCTCTGCTTCGAAAAATGTTTCCTTCTTTGTGTTTATGTGGGACCCTGCCTCAGGCCCCAAAGTAGGGGTAGCTCAAGAAGTAGAGCTGGATAGGAATTGGCTTTCAACTTGGATCATCCGAATTTCACATTTTAAGCCATCAGAAAATTGGAGCGCTCAGGTGGGGCAATGGACTGAGCATTCATTGGCTTGCTAACCCAGGTCAGCGCTTTGAAACCACCAGCCTCTCTGCAGGAGAAAGAGGAGGCTTTCTGGCCCGGAAAGATTTCCCCTTGCAGGTCAGTTTTGTTGAGTCCATAGGGTGATTCTGAGTCAGAATGGACTCAACGGCCCAGAGTTGGAGTTGGAGCTCCGCTCCATGCTGGGGTTTTTCATTGACCTCAGGATGCAGAGTTGGAGGAAAGGACCACTTTATCATCATCTTAGTTCTCTTCTTCTTTTGAGACTTACTGTCTTTCATTTTTAACTCATATTAGAGCATGGGAGCAGCTAGGTGGAAATGAGTCTCCAGCACAGGATCTGCCCTCAGTGGCAGTGGGTTTGCCCTGCTCCTGTACCTGTTGTCCAGGGACCTGTGATGAAAAAATCTGTGATGGAGAACAGGTGGTCGGTTCTCCTTCTTGGAGCATTTCTCTAGCTGATCATAAGGATCTACATGTTGTAGTTTCTGATCTGAATCCGTTCCAGCCTATTCCTGGGGTGGAGAAAGTCTTAGTGGTGTTTCTTTGTTTTTAACTGCTGTTTTACACAGTAAGCAGGCTGTTAGGGTGATTTGGTACTAGGTAAAGTAACAAGGAAGCAGGGATCATATTTCAGAGGATATTATAATTGGACTAATTTCCTGTTTGTAATGTTATTGCTCATGAACAGTGACTCTGAAAATTTAATTCATTATCTTGAAATGTTGCCTCATTGGTTTCAGTAGGACCGGAAAGGCAGTGCTTTACTGAGAAATGCAAACTTTGGGTATATTTGTATGTTTGTGTGTGAGTGTGTGTGTGTACCACAAAGTGCAAAGCAGACCCAACATGCAGATGCTGTGGAACATTTTATAAAAGCTTGCTAAAAATATTGCCATAGCTTCTAAGAAATGTGAACATTGACAGGAAAAACAAGGGTGGGCAAGTGAGTGTTAGGTAGTAAATTAAGCTACTTCTTTGAAAACAGGCTGACCTTTACTGAAATTTTCACTGTATCATTGGAATGGGATTTGTTACAGTCATGTTTTTTTTTTGTTACAGTTATGCTTGAACAAACATGTGTATCACTATGTGATGCTGGACTAAGTGCACAGTGTACGGTTCCCATGGGGAATCTGAGTTAACTTGTGATGAGACCATGGAGTTAGGAGTAGGCTTGCAACCCACATGGCCCATGTCAAACAATAATAGAAGACTAGCAGGGGAAAGCGGATAAAGGTCCTCGCCTACTAACTTTTCCTAAGTAGCAGGAAAATACTCCCCACTGGGGAAATTTACTGAGTGTGCTAAAGAATAAAAAGGTATTTTTTTTTAAAGAGAACTCTGGTTAGAGTGGAAACCTGGTTGGTTAATCTCAAGCTCCAAGCTCACTGCAATCAAGTCGATTCATACTCATAGTGACTCTACAGGAGTTGGTGAAGTGGCTCCAACTCTTTTTTTTTTTTTAAATTCTGTGACAGTGTTATTGGAACATGACTTACAAATCATACAACTCAACAGTTCAATCATCTTTAGAAAAGTTGTACAATAATTACCACAATCATTTTTACAACAATTTCTTCCTTCTTGCATTCATTGTTCTAAGGTCCCCATTGCCCCCAACCTCCTCTGCCATACCCTCAAGGAACCATGGAGACTGTAACTCTTTCTGTGAGTAGAAATCTTTGTCTTTCTCCCATGGAGCACCTGGTGGTTTTGAACTGTTAACCTTGTAACTACTGTACCATGTGATTGCTTAATACAGTTTAATTGTCCTCTCATCAGGAAAGAACATTAATGTAGTTGTCGTAAGGGTCGGCATCACAGGGTCAAGGTTCGTGTTGTCAACCATCTGGTTAGAACTAGTTCCAATGCAATAAAGCATTTACATTTGACTTCTCCTAGGCAGGAATTGCTTTAACCACAAGCATTTCTTTTAGAATATGCAGAAATGTCTGGATAGCCTTCCTGGATATATTTAGGGTGTGTGTGTGTGTGTGTGTGTGTGTGTGTGTGTGTGTGTGTGGCAAAGACCACCTTTTCTAGTTTCAAGAGTATATTATTCTGGGTAGATTAGAAAAACAAATTTATGGATATTCATGTGTATAGGAAAGAGCTTTATATAAAGTGTAGTTGAACATTAAAAAAACACCCCAACCCAGTCCAGATCGAATCCACAAGTCCAATATTAGCCCATATGTCCAGTACTAGTCCATAAATTCCTCTTAAGACTCGCAGCCATGCAATAATGTCAAATGCAGAAATGTCACAGGCCAGTGGGTGGAAAGTCTTATGGATCCAGTGGCGGTAGAAGCATCTCAATGCTGGCAGGGGTCTCCACGTGGCTCCTACAGCTCCCAGGACTCTGGCTGCCCTCAGTGTAGTTCCATGTAGCTCAGGAATGCCCCCCAGGGAGTGAGCATGTGCCCCTCCAGGGAGTTTATCTCCTCAGGACCTCCAAATAAGGTCACTAGGCTTTAACCTGATTGACAGGCTAAACTCCACCCCTTCAATATTAAGTCTCAAATTGACTACAGATTATGTAATTACCATTAAGAGTCACTTCTCCAAGTTTTGCTCACAACCTATTTAAGACTGAGAGCTCACATTGCAGCATTATAGTATTAAATAACCAGCTTAATTTCATTTTAGAAGTCCTCAAATATCTAGTAATTTCAAGAGAAAATTGTTTCCAGTTGATGAAGAAGTGTTCTCAAAGCACCAGTCAACTTTTTTGCTCAGTCCTCAGCATAGTGCCTTTCATACAGCAGGTACACCGTTAATATTTGCTTGAATAAACAGTTGCAAGATCAAGAAGTGCAGTTACTAGATGAGTTATGTGTTTGGCATATTCGATGTTCCACAAATTGATTTTGTTTTGGAGGAAAAGTTGCAAAGGCAGTAGGAGAGAGCTCCGCGAGGACCTGAATTTCTAGCAGGTCCTAGAGTAAAGGCAATTTGGGAAGGAGCGCATGGTAGCACCTTCTTGTCTCTTAGCAGGACAGAACAACTGAGAACAACATAGTAGACAAAGCAAAAGAGTGGCTGCCTGTGGCAGTCATGTAATCTTGTGTCAATTTCAAGATTGGGAGTGTAGGGGTAGACTCTAGTCTGTCAATCTGGAGATAGCCAATGAGATCTCTGTGTGGGTGTGACAGTCATGTGTTTATGTTAATTTTATGATTGAAATGTAGGGGTGAGTCTAGCCTGTTAATCTGGATATAGCCATTGAGGAGCCAATGAGGCCTCTATGTGGGCATGGCTTTCTCCTGAGACTTCTGGGAAATCTTGTGATATTTCCCCTGTGAAGATGAGAATATATCTTCCCCAGTTGTTGTGAGTTTGTCTAGAGAGACGATTAATCACAGACAAACTGGCAGCGTCAGAGAAGCTGGAGGAGCCACTGGAGAGACCACACAGCTTTGCCCTGATGGAGCCAGACCTCTGAAGCTGGGGTGGCCACATGGAGACCTCTGCCAGCGATGAGTTGCTTCTGCTGTTGATGGACCCTGAGACCTGGAAGCGAGGAGCCATGTGGAGACCCCTGCCAGCGCCAGGATACTGCACTCCCTGACCTGTGACTTTGTGAGTCGGAAGGAGACTTCTTTATAGACTGATTTTGGGCAAATGGGTTAATATTGGTCTTATGACTTTGGGCTGGACTGGGCTGGGATGTTTTCTCAATGCCCTGTTCCTCTTGTATATATAAACCTTTTCCTGTATCTATATGCGTGTCTATGAAATTTGTTCCTCTAGTCTACTCGGACTAACACAGTGGGCATTGCTTTCTCCTGAGAATTCTGTTGATGAAATCCAGCCAGATTTCCCCCTTGGAGGCGAGAGACTTACAACTCAATCCCTTGGAGACACTCTACTGACGAGACACAAGGCTGATTAACCAGACCTCTAAAGCCATGTAGAAAAGCCATGTAGAGATCCCTACCAGCACTGAGATGCTTGAGAAGCCAGAGAGAGGCCCCTGCCAGCGCTGAAATGCTTCCACCATCACTGGATACACAAGACTGCACCCACTGGCCTGTGATCGTCCTGGAGTCATTGCAAGTGCTTCATGAGTCTGAAGAGGACTTATGTATTGTGTTGGACATATGGGTTAATATCGGACTTATGACCTTGAACTGGACTGGGTTGGGATATTTTCTTGAGGTACAGTTGCTCTTGTATAAAAACCTCTCCCTTATATACATATGTGTGTTTATGAATGTGTTTCTTTAGTCTACCCCGACTAACACACTAACAATAGCTAATGTTGGCTTTGCCCTGAACAGAACTTTGAAATCTGTACTCATTTGAATCACTCAATCAACCCTAAAAAGGATTACTAAAATTTCCCTTTTTAGGGTGGGGAACATTGAAAATCAGAAAAGGTTTCTCCCAAGTCCTGAACCACATGGCTTTCTTGCTGAAGCTCCAGTCCAAGCACTCTGCTCCCAAACACTTTCCTGAATGTTTCCTAGTGATGTTACTTTGGTTCAAAACCAAGAAACTGTTCTTAGGGGTTTTAGTAGTGCAAGGTGGTGAGAAACAATTATGAGATGTATTTTAATTGCATTTAGTCTTTGTAGGTTTATTTATTCAGTCTTTTTAAAGACTAACTGGAACTGACATTACTTGGCTTAAACAAACGAGCATTTACAGAAAGAATCTGGAGGTACTGCTTATAATAGGAGGGGGGGGCACAGTTAAGAGAGGGGAGGACAGCAGCACAGGGTCAAAGCAACTTCCCGGGTCTCCGTGGCAGGGGTGAAGCCACACTGATGCCATGATTGTGACTAGTACTTAGGCTCCCCCTAATGTTACTACTAATTTCTTTCAGTCCTGGGTAACCGGCTTCCAAGAAAGACTGAGAGGGGGCTACTCCTGGACCAATCATCTTTGGCTAACACAGAGCTGTGTTGCAGCAAGATGATCATTCACAAGTTAATCGTGTACCATGAGGAAAATGGGCAGGAGGAAAAGAGGAAGAGGTTTGTGAGATAGAAGCAGCAGATGTATAAAAAAAATAGATGTGCCCACTGGGATGGAGGTTCAATTCCAGCTCCTCAGGAGCAAAGGCTGGGCCTCCTACTCCCACCACCAGAGGGCAGTGATGCCTAAAAAAAAAAAAAAGATGTCCGCTACAAAGAGAAAAGAAGAAATTAGATAAAAAAGTTTTTAGATAAAATTTCATTTCAGAGTTTTTAAAAAAATTTGGTGGTGACTATATAATTTCTAAAAGGCTTCACTAAAATCTATTATTTACAAAATTGCAAAGCAAGTGTTTTATGTTATAACTAGTGATCACATTTAGAACATAGTTCAGTAACATTATTTTTTTGCATAGTGGTGGAGCATTTCAACATCCTTTGAGGCTCTTCCTGTGTATTTTCAACTTATAACCACCCCATGTAACAGCAGGACAAGATGCTCCCTCCACTCTGCACCATCCGCACAATCATTCTTATGTTTGAGCCCATGGCTACAGTCCCTGTGTCAATCCATCTCACTGGAGGGTTTTCTCTTCTTTGGTTGACCCTCATTTTACCAGGTGTGTTGTTCAAAGCCCTTGAGTTGAATACCCACCTTCCTCACTTGTGAGAATGAGGAAGAAGATTCTGACTGTATTGCTCCCCAAACAAATTTGTTTATTTGTCTAGCATTAAAAAAGACACACAAGAAAGCCCTAAAAATCTGACTCCCCACCATTGTGTTGTTTGTAACTCATAAGAACCCTATATCAGATGTCCATGACTAAATCTTTATGGTACAAATAGACTCAATACTCCTTGCCAACTCCATAATTCAAAGGCATCAGATCTTCCTTTTATTATTCACCTTTCACATGTATGTGAGACTATTAAAATATGTCATGGCTTGGGTCATATACACCTTAGTCCTTAAATACCATCTTGGATTTTTAGCACTTTAACGAAGTCTTTTTCAGCAGATCTTCCAATGCAATATATCATCTGATTTCTTTACTGCTGCTTCTATGGACATTGATCTTGGCTCCAAATAAAATGGAATCCTTGACAACTTAGTATTCTCTTCAGTTATTATGACCTTGCTTATTGGTCCCATTTTGAAGATTTTTGTTTTTCTTTATGTTAAGGTATAATTCATACTGATGACTGTCGTCTTCATCTTCATGAGTAACTGCTTCAAGTCTTCTTCAGTTTCATTAAGCAAGGTTGTGTCAGCTGCATATCAGCCTTGTTAATGAGTTTTCCTCCAGTCTTGATTCTTCTTTATGTAGTCCATCATCTCAGATGTCCTTCTTAGCATATAGATTGAATAGGCAGGGTAAAAAGATACAGTCCCAGGTTGAGCCCCAGTGGCGTAAGTGGTTGAGTGCGGAACTGCAGCCTGCAGGCTTGGCGGTTCAAATCCAGCAGTGGCTGGGTTGCGCCCACGACCACCAGAGGCAGTGATGCACACACACACACACACACACACACACACACAAAGATACAGTCCTGAAACACACTTTTGCTGAGTTTAAGCCAGATAGGATCCTCCTGCTCTGTTCAAACAATTGCCTCTTCGTCTATGTGAGCACATATTTTCATATGAACACAATTAAGTGTTTTCGATTTTCAGTTCTTTACAGTGTTACTCATGCTTTGTTATGATACACACAAAGTAATGCATTTGCACACTTTACAAAAGCAAAAGTAAACATTTTTCTTGTATTCTTTGCTTTCAGCCAAGATCGTTGTCACTTAGCAATCGTATCATTCATTTTAAGCCATCTTCTGAATTCAGCTTGGATTTCTGGCAATTGCTTTTTAGTTCTGTTTAACAAAATTTTACGTGCATGTGATATTGATGATACTGTTTGAAAGCTTCTACATTCTGTGGGAAAATCTTTTTTTTGGAAGAGACATGTAGATGGATCTTTTCCAGTCTTGCATCTATTTGTTGAAACATCTCAATTGACATTCCATCAATTCTGCGATCCTTGTTTCTCAGTAATGCTTTCAGTGACTCTTGGTCTTCTCTCTTCAGTACCATTGGCTCTTGATCATATGCTACCTCCAGAAATGGCTGGGTGCTGACCAGTAATTTCTGCTGGTAAAGTGACTGTGTGTTGCTTCCATCTTCTTTTGATGCTTCCTGAGTAATTCAATTTTTTTTTGCCTGTAGAATCCTCCTTCATGGTTTAAGCCCCATTGGCATAGTGGTTGTGCACGGGACTGCTGCCCACTGGGATGGAGGTTCAATTCCAGCTCACAGGAGCAAAGGCTGGGCCTCCTACTCCCACCACCAGAGGGCAGTGATGCCTAAAAAAAAAAAAAAGAATCCTTCAGTATTGAAGCTTGAGGCTTGAGTTTTATTTTCTTCTATTGTTTTTTATTTGTTTCCCTTTCAGCTTTCGTATTCTAGTTACCAGTAATTATCAATGCATCTTGATTGGATGTTTACTTTCAGACTGCATTAGTTGGCAAAAATCTTCAATGTCTTCACTTTGGCATTAGGGGTTTGCGCATAAACTTGAGTAACCACCATATTAACTGCTCTTTCTTGTAGGTGTCTGGAAATTATTTTCTTACTGATAGCATTGTATCGCAGGATAGATCTTGAATGTTCTCTTTGGACAATGAACATGGCACCATTCCTCTTCAATTAGTCATACCAGCACAGTACAGTATATAGATGATGATCTGATTCTCAATGGCTAATATCAGTGCATTTCAGTTAACTAATGCTAAGGGTATTGATCTCCAAGCATCTATTTTGTTTCAGCTGCATCCTTTTCTTCTTGACTCATACTTCCTACACATGCAACATTCCGATTATGAATGGAGATTTGCAGCTGTGTCTTCTCATGGGAAGTCTGGCCATCTCAGTAATGGAAGGTCCTGAAAGCTTTACTGCATCTGTGGCACTGAAGTCTACCCTTCTTTAAGAAGACAACTCTTCCCAAGTTGTATTTTGAGTGCCTTCCAATATGAAACACTCACCTTTGGGCAGTGTTAGTTTTCCCTGGGCCATTTTTTTTCACAAGTAGATGACTCTGTTCTTTTTATCAGTCTTGTCTTCTTCTTAAAAACATTTTTTTGACATCACTGCCCTCTGGTGGTGGAAGTAGGAGGCCCAGCCTTTTCTCCTGTGGAGCTGCTGCTGGAATTGAACCTCCATCCCAGTGGGCCGCAGTCCCGTGCACAACCACTATATCACTGGGGTTCAGCCCTTTCTTCTTTTTAACAGAAGTAATTTTTTTTTAATTTGTGGTACTTTAAATGCAAAATGATTACATTTTCTTATTGGAGGTAACAAATAGCAGATTCTACTCAAAATCATGATTCATCTAAATGTCTATAAAACTCACTTTAACTTTGCTCTTTCTTTCTTACTGTTTTATTGACACTCTTCCACATTTTATAAAAATCAATAGTTCAAACATATCAGGGAGAATTGCACAGTCATTATCTTAATCAGCTTTAACACATTTTCTTCTTCCTTGTAATCATTATTAGTGTAATAGTTATTTTCCACCTGTGGGGAAAATGCTCACAACAAAACATTTTCCCTTTCAGCACCTTCAACACGTATATTTCAGTGGCATTGATTATACTTGGTTATGCAACCATTATTGATATCTCTTTCCAAATTACTCCACCACCATTAACATAAACTCCATTCCCCATTCCCCCTTCACCCATGGTAGCTCTTGGTCAGTTTTGATTTCTTTCTTTCTTTTTTAGTAGTTTTCTTGATTTAAATTCATGTATCACACACTCCCATTTTAAGTCACTTTTAAACAGAGCTTTATATTCATCATCACAATTGGTTCTAGTGCTCTCTCCCCTCTTCAGCATTTGTTTGTTCCTCCATTCACATTAACCTCTTCACTTCTCGTCCCTGGTAAACCCTTGCCCTTCTTTCCTTCTGTGTTTCATCAACTGGGAAACCAAACATTAACAACAACAACAACAACAACAACAAAACAAAGCTGAAAGAAGCAAGTAATAATATTAAGTACAAAGGTAAAAACAAAAATAGAGAGTAAAAAGGAAAAGACCACCAACAATATTTAAAAAACCAGAGAAGAAATTTCTTTTTTTAAAAAACTACTCCTCTTATTGGGAGTTCTAACAGATATCATAACAATTCATAATTCTATGAGATAAAACATGATTGTACAATTGCTACCATCTTCATTTTCAAAACATTTTCTTTCTTCTGGAATTCTTTGATATCAGCTCCCTTTTATCCCTTCCCTCCCCAGGAACCTTTATTATTGCATTATATATTATTAATGTTGTTATTATACACACATATATTTGCCATATCTTACACTATCCAATATATCTATTCATCTGCAATTCTTTTATTCATTCCCCTTAAGTGGGGTTCTATAGCCATCTTTGCTGTCAGCTCCCCCTTCCTCACCATCCGGCCTTCCCTATCTTCCTGTACCCTCAGGGAATCAATACTCCTATTACTATTTCTGAAGGGTTTATCTGTCTTGGATTTCCTGCATTGAGTGCTCTTAATTATACAAATGAACATACACAGGTCTAACAAGATTAGTGAGGTCAAACTAAGACCATAATAATAAGGGGAGGAAATATTAAAGAACTAGAGGCTATTATGTACTTCATCAGTGCTATACTGCACCCTAGAGATGTCGTCCTTTCTGTGTGACATCTGTCATGGAACAAGTGAGAAATGTTTCAGCCTAGAGCAAATTTAGGTTGGATCAAGAGGGAGGTTGGCTGGCCAAGACTCATTTTATAGCCTAGTTTGGTCCACCGTAATCATGTTTACAACAGTGTTTATCTGTTAGTAAAGCTGTTCCAGTCCCTCCCCCCAACTTGTTTTACTCTTCATCTGGCAATACTATTTTTTTTTTTTTTGCTGCTTTACCAGGGGTCTTCAAAAAGCTCACGGGAAAGTGCCTTTATCTTTTTGTGTATGTGTGGCATCACTGCCCTGGTGGGAGTAGGAAGCCCAGCCTTGCTCCTGGAGAGCTGCTGCTGGATTTGAACTGTCAACCCTGTGGGCTGGAGTCCTGCACACAACCACTGTGCCACCAGGGCTCAGCTAAAGTGCCATTATCTTTTACTCCTGTTTTCCCATGAACTTGTTGAAGTTTCTTCATATAAGATTTAGGGTATTATTTTAGTACTTTAGACATTTGCAGAAGAAGATGAAATAGTTGTGTTTTTTCTTCCCTGACAAGCTGTTTACAGTATCTTCATTTTATTTGCTGAAGAGTTTATGGATAGGAATAAGACTCCCAATTATAGCATCTTTTCCATGGAAAATATGCCCCACTTTTTGAAGTGGTTTCTAAAAATATATTGAAGCCCAAAGCAGAGACTACTGATTTATTCATATGAATCTATAGAAATTCACAGATGCACATATATTATCATAGACACACACACGCCCTCAAATAGGCAGCGCACACATGCTCCCTGACTAAGCAAGAATAGTAGGTATCTGTCCATATCTAAATATGGATGGTAGTGTATAACCACAAATGTTTGCAAAAAAAAAAAGTGAATTCAGAGCTTAAAAAACTCTCTATCTTGGGGAGGCTCCAGAAATTGAGTTCCACTGGCTAAATAAAGCAGTTTTCTTTAGTGAGTTCTTCCAGGTCTTCCTTACCACAAAGAGCCAAATGAAAATGCATTCTAATACCTTCTTTCTGTAGGACCTGTTTGGTTTCGTTTAGATGTCAGTCCTAAGTGTCTATGGTATCCTGAGCACTTTCAAGAGACTTTGTTGATATTCTCCTGGAGCAAGACACTAGATTGATTTGTCATTTCAAATGTGATAATGACAGTGGCTAGCATCTCACCAAACGTGAAGACTGGGTCTTTCGAACAGTGGCACCTGGAAGCACCAGTGGTGCAGTTTCTGGGCTCTTCCTTAGGAAACCTAGGTTGTGTCTGGCTTGGAAGTGATGGGCCCCTTTCTACGGTCTTATTTTAAGGCAACTATCAAAGGGCTCCACCATTCATCACCATAAGTTACCCCTTTAAGATTATCCCTTAAAGTCTACACACAGGGCTGACAAAGTCATAGTACTGGGGACATAGTTGAAATGATTATTATTTATTCATTAATGGAGCAATTTCAAGGTTCCTCAGGCTTAGATCACAGGTCTTGAGATGATTCTGGAAGCCTGGAAGGTTCTAATGGCACTGCATGTATCCAGAGAGAGGCATTCCACACCTAGAGAATCCCCAAGCAAGGATTCTGGCTTCTTGGATTAGACCACATTCTAAAAGGAGCAGCTTAGACATGGTCAAGTCTCTAGATCTATGGCAGAGTACTACATGGGATCCATTGAAATTTATATTGAAGAAAGAATGAAGATAAAATTAGCTGAAGAGATTGAGAGAGCTTCTAGCTCCAAGACATCAATTCAGAAAAAGAGCATAACCTCTCCATCCACTGTAACCCCGTTTCAGAAAAAATGTATCTTTTCCCATATCTTTGGACAAATAGAAGGTAGCGCCTCCTTTTCACTTACATTATCTGAGCTGCTCAGAAGAAATTTCCAGAAGATTATTATTTCCACTGTCACAGACTTGTTCAAAACAAACAATCCTGTTGCATGTATATGGAGATGAAGGATGGCATTACAGGGGCAAGCCTTAGGTTGTATGTAGGAAGAGACGCTGACAGTTGGGTGCCAATTTATTGGAAGAGCTTCCAAGATCCACATGTGAGAAGCAGGGCTGGGCAGAGGGAGAGATGAACTGGGATACAGCCTTCGCAGAGCCCAGGGGCCGCTCTGGAGCCGGAATGGCCCTGCAGAACCATCCCAAATTCAGGCCAAGGGCTCCGGCCTTTCAAACCTCCTATCGACTAGTTTTGGGATGCCTGCTGCTCCTAAGAGCGGATCACACGCCCACGACCTACCCCGTAAATACCTTTTAGGAGAGACTAAGAGGAAAGAATTCAGCTGTGAGTCATTAATATGAGTGGGGCCCTCAGGAGTTGGGACAGTGAGTGCTCCAGTTTTGAAGGCGTTCTGAGTTCTATAGGGAAACAAGGCTGATACTTCCTTTCCAATGCCGTAGAAATGTCTAGACATTTGCTCTTTAACTACATGGGTTTTTGAAGGTAACCTACTACATGCTATGGGTAGCTACGGATAATCAGAAATGCACTCTGCCGATATAGAAACGTACTATTTCTGACTATTTACACAAAACATAATTTGACCTAATATATTACCCTCTGTATCCCAGTTGAACACTCTGTTTGGCAGAGAGGCTGGATCCAGTTCTTAAAACAGGAACTGAGCATTGACCCAAATGAAAAGCCAAACCCACTGCCCTCCAGGTCTTTAGAGATCTTAGGAGCTTCGGCCCGGTGCTTCTCACCCTTGCTAAGGCCGCAGCCCTTCATTTCTCCTTCATCACTGTCATTTTACTACTGTTATGAATTGGGCAGCCCCTGTGATGGGGTCATTCTACCCCCAAAGTGGTCGAGAACTGCTGCTTCATACAGTTTCCCAAGCTGTAAATATTTCTTTTAAAAAACAGTGTTATTTGCATATAATTCCCATAACCTATCATTCAATCGTTCGATTACATTAAGAAGAGTTTTACAATCACAGCCACAGTCGGTGTTAAAACATTTTCTCTTTTTTGGTACTCATTGTGTTAGATTGCCTCATCTTCTTTCTGGAGAACGGCCCGTGGGTGCTCCCTGCAGTTTCGGGTTAGCAGTCACTTGACCACTGGGTGCCAAGGGCTGCTTCACTGGGGCAGAGAGATCGTTCAGAACTTGCTCCACAGAGCGGGTAAAAAGCAGAGCTAGAGTTTGAACTGTCTGATTTCAGAGCCTATTTCACCCACTGGCCTGCTCGCCTTCTCTATTATCATGAGTTATAGAAAAAGGAAAGCTCTCAACATTTTTTCTTTTGACATTTATGGTAATTTTGCACTGCCCCTTTCAGCAATCAAGAACCAATAGGTTTATTTCTGTACTCCCCAAAGCACTGAACGTTATTTCATGCAGGTAGAATCATTTCATGAAGGTGGTGACAGTTGGTAACTGCTGTAGGGTGGGCCTCTTGGGAAAACCATGCACAAGAGGAACACTCCCCTGCCCTGCACCATCCTCATAATAGTTTGGAGACTGGGCCCTTATGATCCCTAGGCCTATATTGGCTGATTTGTATACACAGATTTTCAGGTCTTTCTTGCTAGTCTGTCTTCATGGGTTGCCTCTGCTGAAATGTGCTCAGCAGCATAGCAACATGTAAGTAACCCCTGACAGATGCATGAGATGTATTGACTGGAGTCAAATCTGGGGCTCTTGCATGAGACTGTGAATTCTACTACTGGCCACCAATGACTTTCTTTTATTTTCCTTCTTTTCGTTCAATAACATTGACCTATTAATGAAGGTTCCCAGTGCCCTGTGGGTTTTTGAGACTGTTACTCTTTTAGGGAATAGAAAGCCTTGACTTTTGCCCTCGCTTGTCTCCCTTGTGGCTTTGAACTGTTGTTGTTATCAGCCCAATGTTTAACCACAACGCCACCAGGGCTACTAATGAAGACTAATTGATAATAAAACAACAATCGTAAAATAATGTTCATTTCTCCTGTCTCTGAGTCACTGAGTCCTGGTAGAAGAGACAACGAAGAGAATAATAAATGATGATTTATGGGTTGTGTAAAAAGTTGCATCATCCTAATATTTAAATTTTAATAGTCTCATTAAAAAAATAGATCCACCTCTTGTAAAACCCAAACGAGAAGCTAAACAAGACCAAGTCAAAAATATGTAGACATGACAGTTGCTTATAAAGATTAAAAGATTGTATTTTGATATTTTATGCCACACACAAGCTAATAGCTACCTACAGCTTCGTTTCTGGTTCGTTCATGTGCAAAACATCAGCCAACCAGTCTGCAGACGAAATCCAGTCTGCTCTCTGATTTTGTATGACTGATGAGCCAGACATGCTTTAGATAGTTTTAATGGTTGGGGAGGGAAAAAACAAAAGTCAAATCATGTAAAAGTTACATAAAATTCACATCTCAGTTTCCATAAGTACAGTGTCATTGGAACACAATATGTCCACGTATTGTCAATAGTTACTGTAGCTTCAACAGTAGCATTGAGTAGGGTCTACAGAAATCATGTGACCTACAAAGCTTCACATATTTATTATTTGATCCTTAAAAAAAGCCAAAACACTTTGCTGATGCCAGCTAATTTTAAAGCATGCATTTGAAACCACTTGGGGGACACTTTTGAAATGCCCCAAACTCCCAGTCCGCAGCCCCTTCTTGCACCCATTAAATCAGAATCTTTGGACATCAGATGCAGCCTTCAGTGTATGTTAAAGTTTCCAAGTGATTTCCTGAGGTTCAGCCAAACCTAGAACCACCTCCTAGAGGCTGATGCCTTTTGAGGAGCAGGTGGATGGGGGCCTCTTTGCATCCAGGCTTCCAGATGGTAGAGAGAATGCAGGTCACCCAGCAGCCCCTGTCTGTGCAGGCTGCAGTGGGAGTGAAGATAGCAGCACGTAGCAGGACATCCAGATAGCCTCTGGTACAAGCCCTTCCCTGGGAGGAGGTGGGATGAAGGGCACAGGGAGGAAAGGAGGGAATGGTACCACATGTTGGTTCCAGCATACAGCAAATAAAGTGATTAGGCTAAAAACAAATTTTGTCCAAAAGGGAACATCATCCAATGATGACGTGGTGTGGTTTTCTGTGCCATCGCCCTCTGGGAAAGTGACCTAATTCCTTAGCATCCAACTAATCAAAGGCAGAGGAAATAGGGTCAGAGGTATGGTGTGCAATGCATCAAAGAAAGCTTTTGTTAAAACTGTTGCCCAGGAACTAATTGGTTTCAAAATCACCTAGGAGGCTTGCTAAACTAGATCCCTGGGTACCATTCCAGATCTATAGCACCTCAAATCTCCAGATCCCAACCTAGTTATGTGCATTTCAACAGCCCGCTGCCCCCCTCTGCCCCTCTGATTCTTGAGAATTTTAACTGGAGTAGATGGAATGATACAATTTAAATTTTGATCACTACCAAGTTAGCCCACTATGTCACTGGATTGCTGATAGGTGGGCAGATGTAGCTGTTTTACCAATATTCTCTAGGCCGGATGTGGCTGGGGGCTAGCTAGGGGTTCTCTCCAAAGATACCCCCTGCCCTAGAGTGCACTCTGGCTCCATGACGCGTCTTCATTGTTCAGGGTCATTAAGCCTGTTCCAAGTCACTGGAACGCCCAAGCACACCAGAGCAAAGCACCGCCTGTTTCTGAGGCATCTTCACAATTGTTCTCATGCGTCAGGCCATTGCTGCAGCCACAGGGTCCATCTGCCTCATCAAGAAGCTTCCTCTTTCTTGGAGAAAAAAGCATGATGTCCTCCAGGGACTAGTCCCTCCTGACCACATGTCCAAAGAATATGAGACAGTCTCGCCATTTTCTCTCTAAGGGTCATTCTGTTTGTACTTCTTCCGACAGATCTGGTTTTTGGTTGTTATTTTTTCTCCCAATGATTCTACTGGGGGCTCTAACATTCAAAACATCATTTGTATCAGACATATTTGTACACATATTGTCATAATCATTTCCAAATATTTTCCACTTGAGCCCTTGGTATAAGCTCCTCCCCCCCTTAAAGAATCATTTTACTGGGGCCTCATACATCTCCCATCAGATCTGTTTGTTCTTTTGGCAGCCCGTGGTACTTTCACTATTTCATTTTCTTCACCAATTCGTCACAAAGACATCGGTTTTCCTTCAGTCTTCCTTACTCAATGCTCCACTTTCACAGCATATGAAGCATTTGAAAATGCCATAACTTGCAGGGATCAC
>PVJH01014929.1:0-54875 GCA_004026705.1 Nesogale talazaci | reverse complement strand
GGTTCTGTACCTTGGACTTAACGTCGGTTTTTGCTGCTGGCAAATAGGGCACTCAGCAGTGGCTGTGGCCAAGTCAGCCTTGGTGAGTGGAAGTCCATGTTGCTGTGCCCATGCATAACCTCCATCCCTGCCACCATGTCCACTTTGTTCATGTGCCCATTGGGCAATAACCGGAGTGGCAGAGGAAAGAGGAGGGCCAATGTCCACAGCGCGTGTCATCTTATCTACTTGATTGTTAAAGCCCTCCTCTTCAGAGGTAACCTTTTGATGAGCATTTACATGAGACACAATTACATTTATTTTCTTGGCCCATTCAGAGAGATCCATCCACATATCTCTTCCCCACACCTCCTTGTCACCAATTCTCCAATCATGTTCCTTCCAGATCCGGAAGCAAGAGGGGGGGGGGCGGGACCTGCGAAGCCCCTCCCACATCTGCCCCTCAACTCATCCTGCGCGCTCATTGGCTGTGCCGTCACAACAGATCCACCAATCTTCTGTGGCCATGTTGGCATAACAAACCTACCCATCACAGGGGTACACCCTCGTTTTTGTGCTACTTATCAAAAGTAGAAAAGCAAGCAAAAAATCTTACAGATAACAGTATGTGATAGTAGAAATTGGATCTTCCTCCTTTCAACTAGGAATAAAACAAGATGTTTATTCTTATTGCTTCTACCTAACAGCCTAGTGGTGAAATAAAGAAAGAAATAAAATGCAAACAGACTGGAAAGGAGAAAATACAAGTCTATTAATAAATAACATGATTATTCAGAAAGAAAATACCAAGAAATGTACACATACATGCAAAGAACAATCTTAGAGCAAATGCGTTAAATAATGCTACTAGCAATAAACAATAAAAACAATTTAAAATATCTGAAAGGTATAATTGACCTTCAGGACATCTACTGGGCATGTCTATTGCCCAAAACTCTAAGGTTAAAAAAAAAATGTCACTTTGAGAAGTAAAGCCCGATGCCTTCAATTACCTCATATGTATCTGCAAGTTAGATAATGAATAAACATAGAATTGATGCATTTGAAATATGGTATTGCTGAGAAACAAACAAATCTGCCTTATGAGAAACAGCCAGAATGTCCCTTATAAGCAAGGATGGAGACACTTCTCACATGCTTTGGACATGCTCTCAGGAGGACCCAGTCCCGGAGAGGACAGCATCCTTGGCCAAGTGGACGGTCAGCAAAAAAAGAGGAAGCCCTTCAAACAGGTGGACTGACACAGTGGCTATAACACTGCACGCAGACATAGATAGCAATGATTCCAGGGCTGGCCCCAGATGGGGTGGTGCTTTGCGCTGTTGTTGCTATGGGTTGGACTATCTCAACAACATACACACAACAATAACATTGTTCTGTAACTTTAAGTATAGCACTTACTCTGTTCATAAAGGTAGAAAACTGTAATTCCATTGTATGAATCTACTGTCTTTACATTTTAAAACAAATCTTGATTTAAAAATAAATTATTTTGAAAAAAAATTATTCTGTAAGCATACATTATGTTTTTTAGTAAATATTTAACAATGCCTATTTCGGGGGGAAAAAAACCCCAGACACTGTTTTGATAAGATGTATAAAAAGAATAAGAGAAAAAAAAAGATGAAGAGATTCCCCCCCCCCCCACTTTTCCCTTATATATAGAGGCAGAAAATAAACAAAACTTTCCAGTGATAAGTATAAAAATGTGTGCATACTTTAACACTAAGTACATTTAAGAACCGCCGGTGGTGCTGTACGTTTGGCGTTGGGCTGCTAACTCACGGGCTGCTCCCCGTGTGGGAGAGAATCCTGGCTGTCTAGTCCTGCAGCTTCTTGAAGATGAAACAGAATCGATGTGATAGCAGTGGCTGGGGATTTGGGGGCAAGTATTACATATGCCGGGTACAGAAACATTACACCGCTTATTGAGTTATAAGATAAATTTACACATTATACATAAAAGCTTAAAAAATACATGTATGTGTTCTAATACTACATTTTGATTTTAATTTAACAGACAATAAATTTCACTCAAATATTGAGTGGTTTTTGATTATACTTTTATGAACACTGCCTTATTTTTTTTTTTATAGAGAGGCATTTACCAAGTAAAGATGAATGAGCTATTTTCTAATCTGGCATAATAGTAATGTGTTGGGTTTCCACCTGTAAGGTCAGCGGTTTGAAACCACCAGTTTGTCTGTGGAAGAAAGAGGACTTTCCACTCCCTTAAAGAGTTACAGTTTTGGAAGCTCATAGGGGCAGTTCTACTTTGTCCTATCAGGTGCTGTGAGGAGTCAGCATCGATTTGATGGCAGTTTGGTTTTGGGGAGAGGCCACTGAATATACAGCTCTATATATGAATCATATGCTAATAAAACACTATTAAATATCACACTACATTGACTATTAGGAAAATTAAAAATTTTGCAAAGAAAAAAAACGACCCTTATTAAAAGCACATCCCTGAACATCTGGATCAATGCTACCACCATGGAATATAGAGCTTGTAATGCTTTACAACAGTAATTCTCAACCTCTGTATCGTGGTCTCTTTGGGGGTCAAATGACCCTTTCAAAGGGGTTTCCCAATACATAACAGTAGCAAAATTACAGTTATGAAGTAGCAATGAAAATAATTTTATGTTTGGGGATGGGGGTCACCACAATATGAGGAACTGTATTAAAGGGCTACGGCATTACGAAGGTTGAGAAACACAGCTTTATATAACTGTTCAGCCTTTCCATTTTTTATCTAAATTAGAAAATAATTTTCTACTTCCTTTTTTGATGGTTTCCTAAGTAGCCGAAGCAAAATCATAAGCATATAAAAACTGGGAATGTAAAGCAATTATAGATTTAGAGGGAAAATAATCATTTCAGAACTACTAATAACTAATGATTGGCAGCTTAATTATCCTTGCATTAATATGAATCTGTATGCCAGATTCCAAATAATTAAAAATTTGTGTCAACTGGCTTATATGTTGTCTTCCGCATTAGAAAATATATTTGTGAAAAAATGATTTGTTTAAAATTTACAGCATTTGATAATTTTAAGGAATATAGTAAGGTGCCTCTGACTCAAGCCATGGTATTTTCTTTTTTTGGGGGGGGCATCACTGCCCTCTGGTGGTGGGAGTAGGAGGCTCAGCCTTTGCTCCTGTGGAGCTGCCGCTGGAATTGAACCTCCATCCCAGTGGGCCGCAGTCCTTCACACAACCACTATGCCACCGGGGCTCAGATCAAGCCATGGTATTTTCAATGGTCTCAAATGCTTGTGAAAGTTGGACATTAATTAAGGAAGACCAAAAACTAATTGATGTTGGGAAAGTGAGCATCATGGACTGCCAGGTTATTAGAATAAAGTGTTTTTGTGTTGAGGGAGTCCTTCAGTAAAGGCCCAATGTCCATGTACTACCTCAATTCTTAACATATGAATATTTACATATATCTATTTCCCCATGGTTATATATTTACATATGTACATGCCTTTATTTAGACCTCTATAAATGCCATTTGTCTCCTAGTTCTTTTCTCTACTTCCTTTTGCTTTCCTCTTATCTGACTGTTATGTTCAATTTAGCTTTTCTTAAATGCTTTTGTTTTCTATAGTTTTGTAATATAAAATAATCAATTTTAAACCAATCTTAATGACTTTAAAAGTGACTAACAGATAGAAAAACACCTAGATAGAAAAACACTTCTCCTTCTAAAATCGTTTCATGTTCAGTGATGCTATAGCCTATATCTTTTCCTTTTCCAGGATTACTGTGTACCATACATTAAGTTTCTATTAAGCATAGAGCAATTCACTTAATTATAAAACGTAACAAAATATCACAAATTGTGATATGTAGGAAACAGAAAGATTCCTCCTAAGTTGTTTCCCCCAAACATGTCAATTGCAAATAGCTACACACTTGGAGGTTAACAGAAGTAGGTCGGGGTCATTCTCCCTAAGAGTTATCAGTCATCTAGAGCAATCAGGGTCTATAGTTTGTCCCACTCTAAACAGGGCTCGCTTCTTTCTGATAAGGATAGTAGTAGACCAGTTCCTTGTAGGACAGCCTAGGGAAGTCAAGCCCACTCAAGGGTGAACGATGTTAGTCTGCCATCATGAATCTAGGATTCGCCCTTCCTTTCACGTGAATAGCCCTAGTCCTTCCTCTTCCTATGACGAGTACACCTCTAGCTCATCCTCTTCCTATTATGCTCATTGCCTACTAAACATCCCCTTCCTGTGATGTGCGTGGTTACCTGTAACCATATCTCCTAAAAAATAATACGTCTTGGTTATCAATAAACTTCCCCCTTCCCTCCATGTGGACCACCAAGCGAGGCAGCATGCTACCATGAAATGTGTCTGACTCCTTTATCTCAATCTCCTTTTTATCTATGTTATTCTCTATGACTGCACTATAATCTTTACTTATTATTGCTGTACAATTGTGCCTACCGGACCTGTGTTGCTGTGTTAAGGGCGGGCTTTACTGACAGTGATATAGTTAGCCGTAGAAGAAATTAAGTGGTTTGTGAAAGGAAATTTTCTTTCTGTTCCTTTTCAAACAAAAATACACTTTTTGAAACCAAGAAAAGTGTTAAGACTTCCATTTTACCCAGGTGTCAGTATTGAACATATGTTAAGACAACATTTGGTTGCTGGAAAAATCCAATTCCATATATAGAAAAACTAAGCAAGATCCAGATAACCTAAATGCTAACCCTACAATCACACAGTTGATGGAAAAAAGGAAATATTTTAAGACCTCCTTCTTTTGGAATGTCAGACTTATCAAAGATAATAAGGAATGCTGAAAGTAAAATATATATTTGGGATGTCATAACAACTATATGTGTATGTCTATACAAAGATTTTATTAAGTAAGTATAAAAGATAAGCAACAGACTGAAAAACTCTTCAGGAGCCATAAATCCAATAATGGCCTAACATTTTAAATATACAAAGGGGCTTTGTGGAGAATTTTCATTATCTTCCCATTTCTTTTCCCCACAAATTGGAGCCTCTTCTACATAAGATTTATACAACATAACAACACATCCAAATATGAGCAAGAAACTTGGGAAGACATTTTACCATGGAGGCTAATCCATGGTCAAAATGCACGAAAACAAGCTGTGACTTTAAACCATCAGAGAGATGCCGATCCAAACCACAATGGGACACCTCCACTTCATTCTCACTCACACCAACAACCAAAAACCACTGCCACTGAGTTGACTCCAATGCATATAGACCCTATGGGACAGGGTGGAACTTGCTCTGTGCGTTTCCGTGTTTGTAACACTTTATGGGAGCACAAAGTCCCATCTGTCTCTCCTGGAGTGGCTCTTGGTTTCCCAGACAAATGTGTTGCCATTACACCATCATGGCTCCTGGTTACTTTTCACTAGGGTGGCTCATATTAGAAAAAAAGAAATGAAAATAACAAATGTTGGTGAAACTGTGGAAAATCAGAACCCTTATTTCCGGTGGGAATGCAAATTAATTCACAACGTGGCAATCCCTCCAAATATTAAAACAGAACTGCTACATGACCCAGCAAGTCTATCCTTAAGAATAGAGTCAAA
Source organism: Nesogale talazaci (assembly GCA_004026705.1). Taxonomy (NCBI): domain Eukaryota; kingdom Metazoa; phylum Chordata; class Mammalia; order Afrosoricida; family Tenrecidae; genus Nesogale; species Nesogale talazaci. Next base: position 49,280 of record PVJH01014929.1, on the reverse strand, counting down.
GGATTTAAAAAGAGCAATGGAAACTACCCTAATATCCCAGGGTTCCTTGCAGTACTGCTCACAGTAGCTGAAAGGATGAGACAACTGAGGTCCACCGGTGGAAGAACAGGAAAATAAGAGGGCTGCAGAAATTCTCGACAAAAGTTCCATTACCTTTTTTTTTTTTTTTTGGCATCACTGCTCTCCGGTGGTGGGAGTAGGAGGCCCAGCTCCACTGCTGGAAGTGGGCCACAGTCCCGCGCACAACCACTATGCCACCGGGGCTCAGCCCTAGTTCCATTACCTTTTAATTCCATTTTTACAAGAACTTTTTGAGGACCCCTGGTCCAATGGAACAGTACTCAGTCATGAAGAGAAATGACAATTTCAAACATGCTACATTATAGATGAACCTCAAGGACAATCACAAAAAGGGAGATACTGTATGATCTTGTTTACATTAAATGACAAGAATGGGCAAACTTACTAAGATAAAAGCTTATTCATAGATAACGGGGCAAATAGGAAAAGGAAAATGGGAGTCATGGCTTGGGAAGTAGTAACTTTCTGTTTACTGCAAAGGAAGCTTCAGCAGTAAGAAAAATAATTACACAATAGGAGAAGGTACCAAACCCCCCCAGATTTCCCCCAATACGTGATCATGAAGCAACTCACTCTGACTAGTGCACCCAGTGGTGTCGCCTGGGAAGACTCTTGCTAGGCAGAGTGCATTTTTTTCATATAAGCAGTTTTGTTTGAACTTCATTTTTTTTTTTTTTGGTGATGGCTGATTTAAGAGAACAGCATGTGGCTGTGAAATTTTGATTTCGGCTCAGGTAAAATGCTGCACAAACTGTTGTGATGTTGAACACAGCTTACAAGGACAGTACAATAGGAAAAACTCAAGTGTATGAGTGTTTTCATGTCATTTCAAAAAAGTGGGGATCCCCCAAGAGGGGATGAATAAAAGAAATGTGGGTGAAGGGAAACAATGGGCAGTGTAAGATATGCAAAAATATTAACATTTGATCAGGGATTTATGAGGGTGGGTGGGGGTGGGCGTGAGAAGACTCAAGTGGAAAATGTTTTGTAAATGATAATGGCAACATATGTACAACTATGCTTGATACAATTGACATGTTATAACATGGAATGTTACAAGAGCAGCAAGAGCCCCCAATAAAGAGATTTTAAAATAAATAAAATGGGTGAGCTTAATTGAATGCACATCATACCTCAATAAAGCTAGCAGAGAAAGAGAGAGAGTGAGGGGTAAGGGAAGAAAAGGAAATGGTAAATAGCCTTATTAGTATATAGTTTACTGACAAGAGGTGGGCAGAACTGGAACAAATAAATTGTAAATCTGTAAAGTCCATGACATTCAGAGTCAAACAAAATGATGAGAAAATAAAATAGGTGGCCCCTATCTTAGTCTTCATTGTGAAAGCAACAGTACTGAGAGGTGACACTTAAATTGGTTCTCAAAACATAAGCGAGTATCTCCAGGGACGGAAAGGGTGCTTCAGAGGGAGGAAATGCATCTGCAGAGGCACCGGGATGCAAAAGAGGCCGGCAAAGGGAAACACACTGGGTGTGGAAGAGCTTTGGGTAAATAAATGTCTAGGGACCCACTTGTACCAAGCTAGAGAATCTTGATTTTTCTCGAAACAATAAGGGGTTAAGAAGGTTTCTAGCCTTCCTTTGAAGTGCGATGTTTTCTTTACAGCCAGACAGGTCTGCTAGGCAGTGGGGGAGATGAGCTTCCCTACCAAGAGGCTGACGGGATAGAGCAGAACGAGCATTAATGCGGTGTCGGTGGAGAAGCCAGATGACAGGCGGAGGCAATGGGAAGCGCGAGGAGAAGAGTTTTGGAAGACATCGCAGGGTGAATTCAGAGATCTCGGTGGCAGATGATCTGTGGAACTGACTTTATAAGAAAGATCCTGGAAGGCACAGAGACGACACAATTTAGAATATTATAAATGTAAAAAAAAATGCAATATACACATGACTTTCAAAAGTTGCACTTGCTAAAAGATGCCAAAAATTTAAGTACAAATGAGTGTTTATTCCTTAGAAATAATTAAATATGAACTTATTTTGAAGATGATTTCAGAATTCCTACAAACTTTCATTTTTGTCTATTAGCATACAGACATGTAGGCTTTCATCTAGTCAGCAATTAAAAAAAAATCCTGAATGCCTGTGCTATGCTAAACTCTGTTCAAAGCTTTGGTAATTGTGTTAGTCCAGGTAGACTAGAGAGACAAATCCATAAACACGCATATGTATGTAAGGGAGAGGTTTATATACAAGAGGAATGGAATACTCAGAAAGTATCCCAACCCAGTCCAGTCCAAATTTATTAGGTCAATATTAGCCCATATGTCTGATACCACTTCATAAGTCCTCTACAAACTCATGAAACACATGCAATGACACCAAGACAATCACAGGCCAGCGGGTGCAGAGTCTTATGTATCCAATGGTGGTAGAAGCATCTCAGCGCTGGCAGGAGCCTCACCGTGGTAAGGATCTCTACATGGTCTTTTCAGCTTCAGAGGTCTGGTTTCATCAGGGTAAGCCCATATGGCTTCTCCTCAGGGATGTCTCATGGGAAGTCAACGGTGCATCTTATCAGTAGAATGACTCCAAGGGACTGAGATGATTCTCTCACTTCTAAGAGGAAATACTGCCGATTTCCCAGAATTCTCAGGAGAGTGGCATGCTCACACAGAGGTCTCATTGGCTATCTCCAGATTGGCAGGCTAGACTCCACCCCTACACTTCTAATCCTGAGACTGACACAACAGTACACAACTGCCACAGTAATACAAAAATTACTGTTACAAAGGAGAAATTTTAGTTTGTGATATGCAAAAGTACCTATATGTTGAATATTAAATGCCCAGGAACGAATCTAAGATAGCATGTGGCAAGGCTTTCATCAATGTCTATGTCACTTTACTAAAAACTAAGTAAAATTTATGAATACATATAAATATCTCATATTGATAGATGGATGTGAAAAATTATTTAAAAGATAGCAGGAATACTTAACAATTGGATTCCAATATGAGTACAGAATAACTGTACAAGAAAAGCTAAAAACGGGTGAGAAAGATATTGAGTAATTTGTTCAAGATCTGAGTAATAGTTATCTCAATATTCTAGATTTAAATATAAGATGTTGAGTAGAAGAATATCATCAACGAGGGTATCCAATCTGTATAAAGGTCAGATTAGTTGAAATGCTGTTAGCTTAGAGGAGCTTCTCAAAAGTACTGTGGAGGTCTTCTTTGGAAGCTACAGTAACTAAGGTGGCTCGACACAAATATAAATCCTTAACACTAAGCAGAGAACCCCGAAACAGATTCTTTGTGTAAAGGAGCCAATTCAAAATAATGGGGATTAAAATTTTTTTTGGAAAAGTATCTATTTGGAGGAAACTAAGATAAAGTACATATGACTAAAGAATTAATTATAAAATATTTTGACTATTTGGCATGATTTTTTTTTAGAATTAAAGAATCTTATTAAAAGGACAGGAAGAGACCTGCATGCAGGGATTAGCTCTCTGGAAAAGAGAGAGGGTAGTGAGGTGTGATTTTTAAATTTTAGGTAAGAGATTTTTTTGCAAATGAATCTACACATGGAAGTCACATATTAAAAATTGATAAAATACATAAAAATGCAAAGCCTTTGTAAGCTAAAAGGCAACACAACGTTTGCTTTCCAACAGGGTTGAGAAATATTTGCTACCTAAGTAATAAATTATTATTATGCAAGATTCTCAAGTAATGTCTATATATCAAAAGACGGTGTCAATACATTAAGAGTTGGCATACAATGTGTGTAGGCAACTCAGAGGGGGAAATAGAAATAGAAATGTATGATAAAGATATTTTGCTTCACTAGCAAGTAGAAAAATTAAATATTAAAACAAAATACTATTTTCACATAGGACTGGCAAAAACATTGCAATTCAAATATATATATATATATATATATATATACATACAACATTTTTGGAGGGGTATCTGGTACATACAACATTTTTGCCCTCTGGTATCTGGTATATATTTTTTTGGGGGGGCATCACTGCCCTCTGGTGGCCGTGGGAGTGGTGTCAAGTATATTTTTAGGGAGCATTGAATCTCATACACTGATGATGCAAATATGCCCCCAGCTGTTCTCGAATCAATTCAGTGTCATAGAATCCACACACAAATAACATAATTAGGAAAAATTTTTGAAGAAGCATGGAATCTTGCACACCAATGAGGCAAATATAAATTAGTACCCACCCACCAATAGTCACTGGGTGGATTCCAACTTATATAGGGTGTCCAAGATTACAAATCTTTAAAGGAACAAACCCCATCATTATCCTGTGGAACAGCGGGTGCATTTCGGGTTTCTAACCATGGATTTAGCAGTCCAATTCCTAACCCACAATGCATCTGAGGAGTAGCGTCACTGTGATGACAGATTTTGGTTAAGAGCCATTAAAATGTGAAAATACTTCAAATCTATGATCTAGCAATTGAATGACATTTATGCTTCAAAACCAAACCGGGACTCCCAAGAGTTTCAGTAGTTTTAGCAAGATCTCCCAAGGGCCAGCTCATCTCAATATGCTAGGTTTAAATATGAAACTTTAATCGGAATAATATACCAACTGGTGTATCCAACCTGCAGAGAGTAACCAAATTAAACAGCTCTCCAGTTAGAGAAACCTATCAAAAAAAATCTGAGTTTTAAAACCCCCCCGCGCGCGCGCGCGCGCACGCGCGCGCGCACACACACACACGCCCCATTGAGTCAATTACAACGCAGAGTGACCCTCCAGCCTGGGCAGAACTGCGCCGGTGAGTTTCTGAAGCTGTAACAGTAGAGAGCCTCGTCTTTCTCGTTCAAGTGCTGGCCTGGAGGACAACAGTCCAGCTAACCATGGTGCTACGACGGCTTCTCCTCAGATGACATACGTTAATCTAACGTTTTCATCCAAAGCCCTAAATTTACTCCTGCAGTAGTAAAGGAAAAAAAAAAAGTGTTGTTTTCATATGGATTAATTCCCCCAAATATTAACATAAAGTAAGGAAAGTGGATACCCTATCCACACCTACCGCCAGTGGGTTGATTCAGATTCACGGTAGTCCTGTGAGACAGAGGAGTACGGCCCCAAAGGGCTTCCAAAGCTGTTTGTATCTCTTTGGACACTAGTAGGGGTTGATGGGTTTGAATTGCTGACCTTCTGGTCAGCAGCCTAGTGTTTGAACACTGTGTCAGGAGGGCTCCATAGAAAGCAGTTAATCACGTGAAAATGTTTTTAAGTATTAAGCAAAACAAGTAATATTAACAGAATGTCATTACTATTTGGAAGAAAAGAGAAAAAAGAGAGGGAGAGTAGGAAATGGCCTCATGCTACAAATCTATCCAGATGGGAATGGGGGGAAAAAGAAGTTTTCAATTCAATGTGATTTCACCCAAGGACACAATGCAAATACATGTGCACAAAGCTCTCGCTGCAACACTGTTGATGTTGCTTCTTGCAGAACTGCGCATGTGCACAACTAGCCCTCCACACCAAATCTGTGGGAAGTAAGAACATACGCTTTTCATGACATCTTATAAACATTCACAAGCACCAACTGTTCTATTTATATAAACACATTCACTGTAGTGTCTGCATCACAAATAGAGGTTCCAGCTCAAAGACCTCCGTTCTAAATAGTTTCTGCTTAGGCAGGATCTCTGAAAGACATTCGTGCTGTCCATGCTAATAAACAGCAAGCTTTATTTTGGTTGCCTTTTCCATTTCCCATTTTTCTTTTCCACAAATTTTACTCTATCAAGTAAAACATTTTACACACACACTGGCATCAACACATTTAAAAATTAAACTTTGTCAAAAAAAGGTAAAGCTACATAGAAACCTTACTGTACTGTATCAGAGAACACCTTCAGAAATGAGGAAACGTGGCAGGGCAGGGACCACATCTGACCTCCTCTGGGTACACAGGGGGCAGAAGGATCCAACCCCACAGCAAGCCCAGGCTGACGGCCACCGGGCAGACACAGAGAAGCCATAAACCTCCCCTCTGCTTTACCTCACCCTTCCTCCCATGACACACCCTTTCTCTGGCAGGTTCCACAATACATTGCAAAGACCACATGGAACTCATGGCCAACAGTCATGGTGAGGGGGTTCACTAGGGATGCTAACAAGTCATCTATCACAAGATCATAAAACTGTTAAGAATACAGTCACTGGTCTTCAGTACCTCTCCGCAGCAGCCAAGTTTCACTTTCTGGCTCTCAGTTTCTTGGCCACATGGTCCCTTGGCCTCTATATCCCTGGGTCAGGAAGCCAACAACTTCCCTACCTCGCGGCCCCATAATCCTGGAACCACTACTCTGTTCTTCCTCCTGGTCTCTTTGCCTCGGACTCCGGGTTCGGCTTCCATCACTTTAGGCAGGGATTTCGAAAGGTGTTCTGCTGGTGCTTCTTCTTTGAGGGCTTCGGGAATTCCCTTTTCCTGCTTTTGCGATAGTTCTCTTATCGTCATAAGAAGGGCAACCAAGGAAAGTTATTATTTGCTAATTTGCTGCTTGCAAAATACATGGCACACTAGCAATTATGTGTCATGCATTACAATTACAACAGTATAATTCATCACCAGGACCCTGTTTTGGACTAATTGACAGAATTCTGGGGAATGGTGTTGTTTACCATTTAGCAAGTAGCAACATTTCACTCTGTTTTACTATATTAAACTGCTCAAATAAAGCAAATGATATTGAAAAAAGAAAAAAAAAAGAATGGCAACTAAAATTGACTGCCCACCTCTATCAGTGTTCCACAGGCCTCATTTGCATAGTTCTATGGATTCATCTGGCGGGAGTTTCAGAGACATGGACAGAAAAACTCTATGGTAGATGGATGGATGAGCAGGTGCATTATTGTGGTGGCTAAAGCAGTCCCTCATCTGTCAGGTATCAGGCTTTTTATGTCACACACTCTTATCCAGTCTTTACAGAACCTCTAGATAGAAAGCTTGATTAACAGCCTGACCTGGTGGAACAAGCCCCAAATGCACTATTCCCCTCACATAATTACAAAAACAAAACCAAAGAAGCACCGTCTTGGTCTCTGATTTCACTTGATGAGCTAGCTGTTTGGGGGAAAAGTGATGTTGGCGTCGTCTGCTCGTTTGGTTGATGTTTGCTTTCAGGGTTGTAAGAAAAGCACCATGTCTCATTACCAATAATGACCTTGGGAAAACAGTCAGGGTCACTTCGGAGCTGCTCTGTCAAAGTATGACATGTTTCTAGTGGATTCTCTTTTTGCTGGGTAGTCAGATCTGAAGGCACACGTTTTTCTGTGACCTTTCTCATTCCCAAATCTTCCATTCCAATTCACTGAACCAAGCTCCAAGATAGTACAGACAACACTGCCATCTCTTCGGTGGTTGGTCTTCAGTCTTCGAGCATGTGTGCATGAATTTTGTTGACATTTTCATCTCTTCAGGAAGTTGATGGCTGTCCAGAATGAGGCTTGTCATCAATCAAAAAAAAAGGTGAAAAACTTTTTTTTTTTTGGGGGGGAAGGGCAATCACTGCTCTCCGGTGGTGGGAGTAGGAGGCCCAGCCCCACTGCTGGAATTGAACCTCCATCCCAGTGGGCCGCAGTCCCGTTCACAACCACTACGCCACTGGGGCTCAGCTCGAAAAGCTTTTTTGAAGCAGCATGAAAAACACTCATACACTTGAGTTTTACCCACAGTGCTGTGGGTTTTACCCACAGTAAGCTGTGTTCATCATCCCAATGGTTTCAGTGTCATTTTTGCTGAGCAGGAAACAAAATTTCACAGCCACACGCTGTTCTCTTAAATCAGTCATCACAAAAAATGAAGTTTGAGTGGAACTGTTTTTAGGAAAAAAATCACTGTGACCAGAGTGAACCTTCGCAGGTGACACCACCGAGTACATTAACTCAAAGCAAGTTGGTTGATACTTACTTAGCAGGAAAAAACCCAGTGGAGCTTTTTCCTGTTCTTTGGGGGGTGGTAGGGTGGGGATGGTAGGGTAGGGTGTGGGGGGTGATGATACTCCCTGGTATAGCTTTGAGAAGTTTAAAAGTATATTGTGGCATTTAGATTTCCCACATTCTTTACCATATATTCATAAGAATATAGCTAAATTCTAAAGCAAACAAAAAGCTGGGAGAGCTCAAGGTATATAAAAAAGAAGCAATAGGTCCTTAGCAATTTAACTTTATTCTTCATTACAGTGCATTGGTCAATGTGTCCTTGTTCATTAACTCTGTCTACCCCCATGCCACCCCCATGCCACTTCCTCCTGCTTTGAAACATTGTGCTGCAGTGACCTACTGCATAAAGCTCAGTTAGCCATAGTGTTTGCAGCTCCCACCCAAAAGACTGAGTGGGACTGTGCACATTAGATGCAGTTCCTCTTTTCTTGATGGGCATGTCTAAGAGAAGGGGAGGATGCTGAAAAAAATTATTCAGTTGTGAATGAAAGTTACAAGGTTGCTTATGATTTAAGAACCTTAAAACTCTAGACTGGGCATCGGCCAAATTGACCAGCCAGATTTGTAATAATGACCCATCTGAGAAATAGAAGGGGGCAACTCCCTACCACCAGGATTGAGCCAGGAGCTGAAGGCAGTGTAGTCTTTAGCCTCTGTGATTCATGCATTCGGACGTTCCTCAACCCAGGAAATAGAGCTGCGACATCAGTGGAACAGCAAAAGAGTGATAACAGAATCAAGAGCATCAGACAGAGTGGCAAGCTTCCGAGCCCACTGTGCAAGGAGATCTGAGTGCCCTTGGCAGGGGGCTCGTTTGATGAGTGCGGTGCCTCCGCACACTTAATCAGCACTTGCCTTTGAATTGTGGTTCTGGGGGAGGCGATTGAAGGTACCATGGACTGCTAAAAGGACAGCCCTCTCTATCTTGGAAGCAGTATGGCCAGCTCGTTCCGTAGAGGCAAGCATGGCAAGACTACATCTTATATACTCTGGACACACAATCCGAAAAGACCAGTCCCTCAAGAAGGACACTGTCCTTTGTAGAGGGGCAGCAAAAGAGGGGAAGCCATCAATTTGATGGGCTGACACTGGGGCTGTGGCAATGGATTCAGGCAGAGAAACAATTGTGTGAATGGCGCAGGACCAGGCAGGGTTTCGTTCCGCTGTGCATGGGGTCACTATGGGTCAAAAGCAACTTGATGGCATCTAACAACAAGAGGTTTGCTGACCCGTGTAGCTGGGCACTGGCTGGTTGGGAGTGGCATACCTTTGGGGCATTTGTCAGCAGGGCTAAAAGCTCTTTGTAACACTTTGCCTGATGGGGCAGAGGCCAAGGGACCATGTGGCTGAGAGAAACATACCTGCAATATGACTGCGGGAAGGCATTCAGGACTGGAAGAACTGTTCACTTGAGTATTTCTGATCCTTTAACTTGCTAATTTCCTTAATAAACCCTATCTCTAATGAGGACCACCTGGGATTTCCGTTCTGTGTCCACTACAATGAATCACTTGACGCAGCAAAAAAGTGGTGTGTGCTGGAGATGGGATGGTTTGATGGCAGAATGGGAAACATGAAGTTGGAAGGTGGTGGCATGCCTGACTTATCACAGAGAAACAGGCTTCAGGCTGTTGAGTTTGTAAAGTCAGAGGAGGCCAGACAACACACCCAAATAAGTCTTATATATACCCACATTTATTATGTTACACTTATTGATGCAATCAAGGATCCCTAGAGCCACAGAGGCTTAGTATCTGATCCCACAAGGTTTGCCTCTATAAAGATTTGCAGCCTTGGCAACTGTGGCGGTCATGTGCTTATGTTAATTTCATGATTGAGATGTAGGGGTGGAGTCTGGCCTGTTAATCTGGAGATAGCCATTGAGCAGACAATGAGGCCTCCGTGTGGGCATGGCTTTCTCCTGAGACTTCTGGGAAATCTCGCAATATTTCCCTCGTGGAGATGAGAAACTATCTCCCCAGTTGTTGGAAGTTAGTCTCAGAACCATGGACAAGACAAGATGGCAGCATCTCAGGAGCTGGACAAGTCGGAGGAGAAGCCACATGGCCTTATCCTGATGGAACCAGACCTCTGAACCTGGAGAAGCTACATGGAGACCCCTGCCAGTGCAGAGTTGCTTCTACCACCACTGGATGCTGTTCATGGACCCTGAGCCCTGGAAGCGAGAAGCCATGGGGAGACCCCTGCCGGTGCCAGGACTCTGCACCCACTGGCCTGTGACTTCGTGAGTTGGAAGGAGACGTTATAGACTGATATAGGACATATGAGCTAATATCGGACTTATGACTTTGAACGGGACTGGGCTTGTATGCTCCTGAAATATACATCTCTTGAGCTGAAGACTGTTGTGACTCTGCCATCTGGCTGACTATTGGTGACCTGCTTTGCTGTTTGCTGCCTGTGGCTGGTTAGCTTTCTCAATGTCCCATTCCTCTTGTATATAAACCTTTTCCTTATATCCATATGTGTGTCTATGGATTTGTTTCTCTAGTCTACCCGGACTGACACAGCAACATAATAGGGCTGTGCTACTCTGGGGTCCTTCTGATTGGAGTCAATTCAGTGGCAGCCAGTTGGATTTGGTGCTAATGAAATCAAATAAAGAACATAAGTGCCAACTTTTTACTGAGTTCTCTAATTTTCACTGTCTCACTTATTTAAGAACAATGAACACCCCCAGGAAGCAATATTGCCCAAAGCCACAGATACATGGCACTGTTCCAGCAGGGTTCAGGGTCGGGATGATGCGGTGGTGAAGAGCACAGGTCTGCAGCTAGGCTGGATCGGCATGGTTCTCCTGTGAGCTCCCTGCTGAACTTTATACAAGGCACAGCCCACCCTCACCCACCACCTCACCGTCCTCATTTGAAGAAGAAAACTTAGAACGGGAGCACATCTTGATTGAAGTCCTATGGTGATTAACAAGATTTTCCAAAAAGAAGCAATTTGTATGAACCTAGCACACAGTAACGATCAAGGCCAGAGTCATTAGGAAATAGTAGAGATGTGTCCATCCCTTTCTATAAGAAAAACTACATTCTACTGACTCCAACATCATTCACTTCTCTATGACAGAAGTTTCAATTCAGAGATATTTTAAAATTTCTTACATGATATATTTTAAATACATGCAAGTAGTAGATAACAAGAGAACTCCATCCAAATTAAAAAGAAAACTCTTCCTTAAGATTAGTATGCTAATTTTTTCTTTCCCTTAATGGACAAGATTAAATTATCATTTAAAACATGATGCTATTTATTTTGACTATAGTTCTAAAATAATGATTGCCAGCACAATTGGAGTATTTATTAGGAAAAAAGTGATTAATCCAAATAAGTTCAATTTCTACATGTTCATTCCTACTTTGAAAGAAAAATAAAAAGAATAGTATAGTTTTATTTTCTTTTAAAATTTCCTTAAACATGAACTGCAATTCTACATATATGAAATGCATGCAACCGTGAGAATTTTAGGTAATGTATAATGCAGCCCTTTGAAAATTCCAGAGTGTCTCATTTTACATAATTTTATTATTACTCATGAACTTATTCATCCCAGAATGTATTTACATAGATATTAATATTACGGTTTCAAATATTTTGACTTGATATCTTAAAAAAATCACCGGATATCATCACTGGACAGGCAATAGTTACTGCAGGGCAACAGAAAATAGTCTTCATTAATTTAAGGGCCAGACAAAATAAAATTTCATTGCTCTGCAACTTTAATAGCTTCTAGGACCAGGATATTACTCCCCTAACACACGATCCTTAGCCATCATTGGGCAGAGCTCAAATATCTGTCTGATGAATATCTGAAATTCTACACTATAGGGGGTGGTTAAATTAACTAAGAGAGAAATTATACATGCCCAGCATCTTAATCTTCTTAAAAGATCTGAACTTGGTTATACCACAAGCAAGCACTATTATCGCTAATGGCCATGGCATATTATAGTAACAGTTTAGGTGCCTGAGAGTCTTCTTAACTCTTGGAGGACAGTAAGGTACCATTAAGGACATTAGGCCCTGAAACCTAATTGTAGTGCACCAAGTGGGCCTGGTGTCTCCAAGTGTCAAGGAGTCAGTCACCGTGCCCGACTGTCCACGAGGGAGAGAGACCTAGGGAGTACAAGGAATCTGGTTTCAAAGGTTATTTAGGTTTTGTTTGGAATTTCACATTGACCACTCAGTTTCAGATGATGAAATATGAAGATTTAAAATGGCAATGTTAAAATTACAGAAATAAAATGCTTTTGCCAGCAAGAACAGTTTCTTTTTAATGGAAACATATGTTCTCTGAGGTAATGGCAAGTTTGAGCTCATTCATATCAAAGTTAAAACAGGATAATAGTGTCTACCAAAATCTGCACATATGTTCATTAAGATCAAAGGAGCTATTCCATCACAAGTAAAACAACTCTCAAGCTTTCTTAAAAAATCACAATTTAGAAAAATCATAATTTAATGTGCCTCAGTTAATACCATTTTAGATGGATCTATGAGAAGAAAGATTGTATAGAAAGTAAAATGTTTATTAAAACAAAAAAGAAAAGCAATGATTTCACCAACTCAGATAACAGCAATATGATTTAACAGTGAGAAAACAGATTTTACATGCATATAGTACTATTCATATGAATAATAGATCTTTTTATTGTTCTTTTTTTTTTTTTTTTTTGTATTTTTGGGCATCACTGTCCTCTGGTGGTGGAAGTAGGAGGCCCAGCCTTTGCTCCTGTGGAGCTGGAATTGAACTTCCATCCCAGTGGGCCACAGTCCCGTGCACAACCACTACGCCACCGGGGCTCAGCCAAATAACAGATCTTATAACCAAATAGAAATCAATTCAAACCATTTTATTTCTTTGACTGAATATGCTAAAAAAATGTAGACAAAAACTTGTTGTTTATTGACTACTTTTATAAAGTATGGGAACTAACAAGATAAATCCAAGTAAACTAATGAAATGAATAAGAAATGTATATGATTAATGGATCCGAGTCACACAATTAGTTTTCATGCTTTAGTTTTGACTAAAGATGACTAGCCTTTCTCTCTTTAGTTATAGGCAAAAAGATCGGGAGTAGGGATCCCTCCTCCTATACCTTGTTAAAAAAAGGTACTACAGTCATACAAATGAAAAGAAGTCAGATCATAAATATAAGAAGCTTCAATCAACTCATGAATCTAGAAGATGCTGTTAACAAACCCAGGGACAAGGGAACAGCAAGTGATCTAAATAGATGGTGAGGAGGGTGTAGGATGCTTAGTAGGGCTTGACAAAGGGCAGTGTAATAGAGAAGAAGTACTGAAACCTGAATGAAGGCAGAACATGATAGTGGGAAAAGAGGAAAGTAAAAGGAAACAGAAGAAAGAACTAGGAGGCAAAGGACATTTATAGAGGTCTAAATATAGCAAGTACATATATTTCTGTGTAATGATAGGGAAATACATTTTATACATATATTTATATGTTAAGTATCAAGGTAGCAGACAGACATTGGACCTCTACTCAAGTACTCCCACAATGCAAGAACACTTTGTTCTATCAACCTGGCCTTCCATGATGCTCAATTACCTGAAATGATCACTGTAGATCAAAATGGGTGCATAGAGAATGTGATGAAGAAAGTTGACAGTGCCTTACTTGCAAAAGCTATAGCATCTGTAGTCTTAAAGACTTGAAGACAAACAAGGCGTCATCTAGCTGAGAAGCAACAAAGTCCACATGGAAAGAAGTATACCAGCCTGTGTGATCATGAGGTGGTGATAGGATCAGGTATCAGACATCAAAGATGCAGAACAAAAAAATCATATCAATATGAATGAGGGGGAATGCAGAGTGGAGACCCAGATGCCCACCTGTAGACAATTGGACATCTCTTACAGAAGGGTCACAACGAGGAGATGAGTCAGTCAGGGTGCAGTATAGCATCAATGAAACATACAACTTTCCTCTAGTTCTTTAATGCTTCCTTCCCCATGCCTCCACTCCCACTACCATGATCACAATTCCACCATACAAATCCGACTAGACCAGAGCATATACACTGGTACAGATAAGAGCTGGATACACAAAATATCCAGGTTAGATAAACCCCTCAGGACCAATAATGAGAGTAGCAATACCAGGAGGGGAAGAGTATGGTGGGGGAAGAAAAGGGGAACCGATCACAAGGATATACATATAACATCTTCCCAGGGGGATAGACAACAGAAACATGGGTGAAGGGAGACATCGGTCAGTGTAAGACATGATAAAATAATACTAAGTTACAAATTATTAAGGGTTCGTGGGGGGTGGGGGGAGTGAGGAGAAAATATGAGGAGCTGGTACCAAGGGATCAAGAAAAAAATATATGCCTGGATAAGTCTCAATAATTTAAGGTGAAACTTAAAGAGCAAATGTTATAAAAATGGGGGGAGTAGGAATATAGACAAAGAATAATAATAGCTACCATATATTTAGTCCTTGATATGTAAAAGCCAGATACTTTAAATCAAATACTTCTTACACTGCAGTCAGTAGTATCATCTGAATGTACAGATGTGCAAAACAGAATTCAGAGAGATAGATCGATCTACCTGGACCCTGCACTGCCAAAGTTCAAACCGAAGACTGCCTGACAATGAAGAACATTAACTCTTCATGAGGACATGCTCTATTCAGAACTTACATTTCTGGGGCATCTAAATCTCCAACAACAGGCCACCCCCGTTCATTCAAAGAAAGAGAGAAGAAACAAGACTGGTGATTGGGTTGTGTTGGCATCAGGGAGGCATGAGGGAAAGGAAGAGAGGATGAAAAAAATGGAGGAAGAAAGAAAATAATAAAATCTTTTGGTAATAGAGTCTGTAAACAGAGTGTACTTTCTCTATCTGTTGACATCAGTGATTCTCAGTGTGGATGCATGGGGGCACCAGAACAATACAGGGGGCTGCACAAATAGATATCTACACTTTACCCTAGATTATGAGTCATAGCACAGAAGGTTTTCATTGCCAGGAGTACTGAGGAATTTTTTTTGAAAAGATGGCAGGAAGCCAAATAAGTTTGGGAACATATGGTATGTATCTATTTCCTTCTCTTGTTCCTCCTATCAAGGACACAAACATATTAGACGTAATCATGTTAAATTTTCCCTATGTGTATCTTAGAAATAGCACACAGAACAAAGCATAATATTTAACTCCCCAACATATAATGTTTTGCATGCACCCATTTTACATTCTAAGAATTCCGATGATATTGCTTTGTTTATGTTTTGTAGAAAGGTCTAGCCTTACCATGAATCTTTGAGGCTTCAGGATCATTCACATTGATAGCAATTACTTTCCAATCAGTTTCACCTTCATCAATAAGAGCCAAAATTCCAAGGATCTTCACTTGAATGACTTCTCCATGAGGAAAAATCTTGAAAGAAATAAGAAATTAAGTGTTTGCAAAATTTGTGAGAAAATTATTTATATAAAAACAATTTTAAACAACTAAAGAAGAGGACAAAACATAGAAAGTCATTATTTCAGACATAAAACACCAGGCAGTACAGAATGATCCCAGAGAGATGAAAATATATGCTGAGAGTTTAGTCTTGGCTTTGTGCCTCACACACTTTCTAAACCAGAGATTTTTTTTTTTAATAAAAGGAAAAGTACAGAGGTCTTCCTGATATGAGGAGTCAGAGAGTGAGGTTCAGAGTCTATAAGAGCTGGAATTTCAAGGGTCGATGACTAGAGAGGAGGGAAGACCACAAAGAAATAACTCCATAAACTTATGTAGCAATTCCTTTGGGTCACTGATTACCTACAGAGGCAAAACCCCCAAGTCTAAGCAAATAATGATTTAAGTTCTGACAACCAGGAAAACCTCATTTAACTCTACAGAGACCAGAAAATGATGTCTGAGTGGTAGAACTAAACTAGTCCCCTAGTAAAGTTACTCTAGCCCTGCCATAGTAGTTTTAAAAGATTCCTAGGAAGAATCAGGCTGAGCTAAGCATATAACTCAGCATATAAGAGCTCTCAGCTCTTAACTACCTGAAAAAACCAACACTCTTTAAAAAGAAACAAAATCCAGGTGATCAACAGTATAACATTCACAGCATTTAAAATCAAGGAACAGGAACATGTAACACCTAAATCAGAGGAGAAAAAAATCAATTAAAATGACAAATATTAGAACTAACAAAGACTTTAAAACAATTTATTTATTTATTTTAAAAATCATTTCATTGGGGGCTCATACAACTTCTTATCACAATATATACATCCATCCATTGGGTCAAGCACATTTGTACATTTGTTGCTATCATTGTGGCAGTCATGTGCTTATGTTAATTTAATGATTGAGATATAGGGGTGGAATCTGGGCTGTTAAATTGGATATAGCCATTGAGTAGCCAATAAGGCCTCTGTGTGGGCATGGCTTTCTCCTGAGACTTCTGGGAAATCTCACGATATTTCCCTCATGGAGATGAGAAACTATCTCCCCAGTTGTTGGGAGTTAGTCTTAAAGAGACGATGAATTACAGACAAGATGGCAGGGTCTGAGGAGCTGAAGGAGTCGGAGGAGCAACCACATGGATTTACCATGATGGAACTAGACCTCTGAAGCTGGCAAAGCCACATGGAGAGCCCTGCCAGTGCTGAGTTGCCTCTACCACCACTGGATGCTGTTGATGGACCCCTGAGCCCTGAAAGCGAGGAGCCATGGGGAGACCCCTGCCAGCGTCAGGACTCTGCACCCACTGGTCTGTGACTTCGTGAGTCGGAAGGAGATGTTATAGACTGGTATCAGGCATATGGACTACTATCGGACTTCTGACTTTGAATTGGACTGGATTGGGATGCTCTCTTAATGTCCTATTCCTCTTGCATATAAACCGTACCCTTATATCCATGTGCGTGTCTATGAGTTTGTTTCTCTAGTCTACCTGGACTAACACAATCATCAAAACATTTTCTTTTGATATGAGCCTTTGGCATCAGCTGTGCATTTCCTGTTCCCCACCTCTCATGAACTTTTGACAAATTAAAAATATTATTATTTTTTCATGTATTACACTGACCGATGTCTCCCTTCATCCACTTCTCTGTTGTCCATCCTCCTGAGAGGGGGTTATATGTAGATCATAGGGAGTGGTTTCCCCTCTCTCCTCCCTCCCACCTTCTCCTTCCCCTCCTGGTATGGCTACTCTCAATATTGGTCCTGAGAGGATTACCTTTCCTGAATTCTCTGTTTCCAGTTCTTATCTGTACCCATGTACATGCTCTGGTCTAGCTTGATCTGTAAGGTAGAATTGTGATCATGATAGTGTGGGGGGCGGGAAGGGAGAGCATTAAAGAACTAGAGGAAAGCTCTATGCTTCATTGGTGTTATATGCACCATAACTGGCTCGTCTCCTCACCCTAGGATCCTTCCGTAAGGGGATGTCCAGTTGTCTATAGATGGGTTTTGGGTCTCCAATCCACACTCCCCCTTATTCACAATGATATGACTTTTTGCTCTGAGTGTTTGATACCTGACCCTATTGACACCTTGCAATCACACAGACTGGTGTGCTTCTTCCATGTGGGCTTTGTTGCTTCTCAGCTAGATGACTGCTTGTTTATCTTCAAGCCTTTAAGACTCTAGATACTATATCTTTTGATAGCCGGACACCATCAGTTTTCTTCACCACATTTGCTTCTGCATCCACTTTGTCTTCAGTGATTGTGTTGGGAAGGTGAACAACAAATAGACCAAAGTGTTCTTGTGTTGAGGAAGTACTTGAGCAGAGGCCCAAAGTCCATCTGCTACCTGAAAACTAAACCTATAAATAAATGTATATAGATCTATTTCCCTATGATCATATAAAAATATATTTACATATGCACATGCATATGTAGATCTTTATAACTGCTCTTTGTCTTCTGGTTCTTTCCTCTATTTCCTTTTGCTTTCCTCTTATCCCACAATTACGCTCAGCCTGCATTTGGCTGTCAGTGATTTCTCTTGCTTATGTTGCCCTTGAACAAGCCCTAGCAGGCCTTCTACACTATCTTCACCCTCATCTTTGTATCACTTGTCGCTCCATCCCCGGACTGGTCAACACCACCTCCTTCCCCCACCTCCCCCTCTCCCATGTCCCCCTGGAACCATTAGTCCCATTGTTTTCTCCACCAGAATGTTCATCCAGCCTATCTTACCTCAATAGACACACAGAGATAGTAATATGCACAAAAACAAGGCAGAAGAAAACAGAGCAACAAAAGAACAACAAATAAACCAATGACACAAAAAAAGGAAGACCTCTAAATAGTTCAATGTTTGTTTGTTGACCTTTCAGGGTGTTTTCTGATAGAGTCTGATGGGGTGCCATGCCCTGGTGCCAGTCTATCTTTGGAATTCCCTGGGGACATCATTGCTTTGCTCCCCTTGCTGTTCTGTTTATGCCCTTAGTGTTTCTCCTGGTAGGGTCAGATTGGGCACAGTCTCCACACTGTGTCTTCAGTGTTGTCCCCTTGCAACAGAGCAGCAAGGAGAACAAAGCAATGAAGTCAGGTCTTGAACTATTAATAGGTTTTTTTTTTTGTTATCAGTTTTTGGTTATTGGTGTTGTTTTATTTCTAATGAGCAATCACTGGCCTGAAAAATCAACAATACCCGTCAATGCAAATGCTTCACCAAAGATTATGCCGCTCCAGCTATTACATTAGAGGTAAGTTAATTAAGTGCTTGATCACTATGGCCTGTGGATGATCCAAATGTCCTGTGGCAGAAAAAAAGTTTCTCAACCCTGGTTTAAAATCAAAATAATGATGTATTGCAGAGATGTATATGTAGCAATAAAAAATATTACAACAATAATGCAAAATGGGGAGGTAAAAGATTATTCTTATGAAGTTCATAAATTATTTGTGAGCTACATTATTTTAAGAGATATATGTCAAAGATGTATTTATGCTCTCGAACAGGAATCAGCAGATAATAACATGCTGGGGAAAAATACTGCTTTTGTATAGCCTGTAACAAAAAAAATGTTACGTACATCTCTAAAAACTTTCCTGAAACAGGTAATTATGGGAAATTCATATTTTGGTATCCACAAATAAGGTTATTTTCTTTTTATATTCTCTTTTATTTCTATTTATAATAGAAATAATTCTTTTTATTTCTATTTATAATAAGGTCTACTGCATAGATACCATAAGCTGTTTACATGCAAGTTCAAGTTGAATATAAAGAAAATTGAAACAAGGCCATGTGAACCAAAGTAGAACTTTGAGTCTATCCTACCTAGATTAAACGACTATCTCAGGAACAATAGGTACTAATGATACATTAAATAATAATCAGTAAGGGGCAGAAAAGTGGTGAAATGACAACCAGTACATCAAACATGAAGAAAGCAAAAAGTTATTTTTAAAAAGGGGGGAGGGGGGGAGAGACCAAAATGGATATGAGACTCTGAAATTTACTTTTAAATGTAAAGATTCTAAAGTGAGTATAATGATGATAAAAGGTTAAACATCTGATTTCAGGGCAATTTGAGAAGACAGAGTTAAGTACTATATGGAAATTTGTAAGGATTTGAGAGAGCACAGTATCCTAACAATTAGACCACCAGGGAAAGTTGCAAAGATTTGGAGTTAGGAAACCAAAAGGAAATAACACATCTGGCATTATTCGAGTGAAGGAATGAGAGAGAGAGAGAAAGAGAGAGAGAGAGAAATTTGAGCCCCAAGCAAACTACTGAACAACAAGCATGAATGAAAGAAATGTGGAGCCACCGAGGCTTAAAGAACTAGTCGACCTTCAACCACCAAAGGGAGTATATACCAACAAGCTAGGATGAGTAGATACAGAGGCTGCAGCAAGGGCTCAAACCTAGGAAGAACTGTGAGGATAGCTTGGGACAGGGCCGTTTCTGCTGTGCTCTGCATATGAGTTGAAGTCCACTTGACAATCCCCAGCAACAATAACAACATGTTGCTGAAGGGAGAAGCCTTCTAAAAAGGATGTAGGAATCGATGGAACACTGCTTGTGATATTTCAAGAAAGGTATACAGCTGTCGAGCAGTGCACTTGTCTGTGCTAAGCAGTTTGGAAAACAGCTAACTGGCCAACTGACAAGAAACCCACAGGGAATTTCCAGAAATTCAAGTGAAATTTGGAAACGGATATGAAGAGAATATAGCTGAGATGGATGGATCCAGGCTGAAAGCAGAGAATACCACCAAAATGTTTGAGTCTTCTCATACATTCAAGTGTGCAGAACATCACAAATTATGGATAATATTATAAAGGAAAGGACTTCTAGAACACTTAATCATGTTCAATGTGGAACCTACACATAGACTAAGAGGCAGTTGTACAAATAGAACAAAGGAATACTGCACGGTTTAAAGTCATGAGAGGTATGCATCAAAATTGTTTCTTTTCATCATGCTTATCCAGTCTGTATTCAAGTTGGACTATATGAAGAAGAATGCAGCATCAGGATGGAGAGTCCTTAACCACCTACAAAGGACACACTCTTCATTGCAGAAAATGAAGAGGATTTAAAACTGATGAAGATTACATTTCAGCATAGAGAAAACAAATGCTCACAAGTGGACCAATAAGCAGATCATGTTGACTAGAAAAATGACTGAAGTTGTCAAGGATCTACTTTTACCTGGATCTACAATCAATGTCCCTAGAGCACTCCAAAAACCAAAACCAAAACACCAAACTATATATTTATTGCATTGAGTAAATATGCTACAAAATCAAAGATGCCATTTTGAGGACAAAGGTGCAGCTGATCATCTCATATGCATGTGAAAACTTGAAAATGAGTCAGGAAGACAAGGAAGCAATTATTTGAATGATGCTGTTGGCAAAGAATGCTGAATCGATGATGATCTGTCAGGAGAATGGATAAATCTGTCCGGAAGAAGTGTAGCCAGAACACTCCTTAGACCGATGGTGAGATTTGTCACACCTCCTTTGGGTAGACCATCTGGAGAAGCGAGTACCTGGAGGAGGACATCAGCATCACAGTTGGTGATAGAAAAGGGCAGCGAAAAAGGGGGAAGACTCTCCAAGAGATGGATTAACACAGGGATTGCAAGTGTTCTCCAATATAGCAAGGGTTGTGAGGACGGAGCAGGCTCTGGCAGTATTTTATTGTGGCTGAGGGAGGATTGATTTGATAACACAAACTGATCTAGTCTCACTGCTTTGTGCCACTTGTGTCTGCTTGGGTTAGGATGCATTGTCTAGAGAAACAAACCAGTGACACTAATCTATGTATAAGAAAGAACCCGTGTGTGTGTGTGTGTGTGTCTGTGTGTGTGTGTGTGACATCACTGCCCTGGTGGGAGTAAGAAGCCCAGTTCTGTTCCTGGATAGCTACTCCTAGATTTGAACCGTCAACCCTGTGGGCTGCAGTCCTGCACATAACACTACGCCACCAGGGCTCAACCAAGAAAGAACTTAATCAAAAAGCAACATCATGGGCTGAGCCCCGGTGGCGTAAGTGGTTGAGTGCGGGACTGCGGCCCGTGGGCTTGGCGGTTCAAATCCAGTGGCGGCTCTCAGGAGCAGCACTGGGTAGTGCTCACGACCACCAGAGGCAGTGATGCGCCACCGCCCCTCCCCTCCCCCCCCAAAAAAGCAACATCACATCAAGAAGGTGTTCTAGTCCTGTCCAACTCAAATCCATAGGTACCATGTCAGCCAAGGTTCTCTTTTGGCTCACAGTGCTGCAAGCCGATGATGCTAAACAGTGAAATGGCAAACAGGGAGATCACAGGCTGGTGCAGGTAGAGTCACGTGGATACATGGTCAGTAGAAGCATGGCAGGGATCCAATATAGTTCTCAGGGTCAGGCAGCACACACGGGCACACACGGGCCACCTCTGAAGGTAGGGACAGTGTCCCTGAGAAGAGGAAGGTGAAGTGGCAGAGAGAAATTGTCTCTGCTCCATTATGCTCTAATACAAAAGGCCACACCCCCAAGGAGGTGTCATCAAGCTACCACTTGATTGATAGGTTGAACTCCGCCCCTAACCAGGAGTGTCTAATTGACATAATGCTACAATTAGTTGAGTAGCTGTATCAGAGGTAATATGTGGTGCTCTCACTGGTTTACACTGTTCAAGGTACAACCAGAGGCAATTATAGTTAGATTTTGCAAGACTTTCAGTACCTAATATGTCACCGTATATGACTTTTCTTTAGATTATTAGAGCATATTCATCATGTTTAACAAGAGAAGATGAAAAGGGGGACTTTAAATCCTGCACCTTTAAGGGACCTGCATGGTGATGTTATTTTATAGAAATGTTATATATATATATATATATATATATTTAGATATTTGAAGAGTAAATAATCATCAAATTCTTCCCAATTCACATCAAAGCCTGAGAAAAAGGAGAACATTTAAAATGGAATATCTCATTGAATTTTTTCATAAAAACAAAGACATGAACAGATGCTACCACCAAAATAAGTTTACAAGTAGCTTGTTAGCCAAACAAGTAAATGATTTTTACCAATGGCAAGACAATTAAATCATGTTGAGCACAAAAACCATGGTAGTTACATTTTCTGTTGCCAATTTGAGAAGATTAAGAGTGAAAGGGTGGAGTCTAGCCTGTCAATCATGTCATAGCTTGATAACTTCATTTGGATGTGCTAAATAACTCACTGGAGGGAGGATGCAGGCTCTCGCCCTATGAGACATCTCCGTTGACAATGCACATGGACCTACTCTTGAATTCTGGAGCTAAAGAAACCACGTGGAGGCTCCTGTCAATGCTGAGATGCTTACACCACCACTGGATCCACTAGACTTCCCACTCACTGGCCTGTAATCTTCCTGCATTCAGTGTCATTGCCTGTGCTTTGTGAGTCAGAAGAGGACTTTATAGATTTGTATCAGACATATGGACTAATATCAGACATATGGACTTGATCTGGACTGGAATGGGATGTTTCCTGAATATTCAAATGCTCTTGTATAATAAGGTCTTTCTTGTCCACATATGAGTGTCTTTGAATTTGTTTCTCTAGTCTACCCAGACTAACACAACAACCAAAGAAATGTGACTAGAGACAATAAATTTGTTAAAAACAAATTAAAGTCAGAACAATTGCTCTAAACTTGACCCGGCAGCATGAACAATCAATCTAAAAACCTTTCCAATTAATAAAAGTCAAGTCACTTTAAGTTTTTCTTGGCTCTTAGAGTTGACTTGTTTTACTAATCTGCTCAGTTGTTGATTAACAGAGTCAATATTGAGTTTAAAGTAACTGGAGAATTGGCATATATTGAGTCTGTGTGCAGTAACTACAGTGAGAACATTTTCAAAGACTCTGAAAGTACTATTGCAATAGGATTTTTCCCAGAAGCAAAATTGTTGGGAGTAAAAAACCTATGAGGAGCACAAACAACAAATCACACTTGGATAAATACACCAAGTTGTGAAAATGTAAGAACTTTATGGTCTATAATAGTCCATGGCATGGTGAATCAGAACTTGATAGGGCTGTCTTGTTTTTCCAGGGTTCGCAAGTTTTCTACCTTTGACAGGGTGTAGTTTCATCACTTTTCTATACTTCTCTACTAGAACAGACTAATGTTGGAGTTTTCCTTCTCTGACGTATTTCCAACTAACCAGCTGTGGCAATAGTTTCTTTGAAAAGAATCAATGCCAGACTAGTTCCACGGAGCTGAAGATTAAATGATGTCCCTGATAGCCCACTCTCCCCAAGTGTGCTTTTGCTCCATCCCCCTCCCCCATCCACCACAATGTCCCACAGAAACTCATGAAATTTATATGGTGATGGTGAGGGCTCAGTTCAAGATCCAAAGGTTAAGCAGAGGTGAGCTAAATGCAGTATCCAGAGCTAGAAGTCAAAAATGCCCAAAAGTCACAGATCTTCCTACTTCCAGAAAAGTTCAGTCAAGAAATAGAGACCTGACTTTCCTCCAGGTGAGATGATGTGTGTTAGAACCCTGGTGGTACCAGTAGCAGGGTACCCCCCCCCTCCCCCCGCAAAGAGACCAGAATAGTGCTGGGCAGAGCAGAACTTTCACAGTGTGTAGTGCACATTTTTTCCCCTGCTAGGTGAGCATCAAGCAACGTGTTCTGAGTTAGTGCACCCAGTGGCATCGCCTGGGATAATTCTCTCTAATTGCTGTGAATTTTTTCATAATAACAATTTCATTAGACATTTGTTTTGTGTGATGCCGATTTAAGAGAAGGCTGTGAAATTTTGTTTCCTGCTTAGGGAAATATGTCATAGAAATTGTTGTGATGTTGAACACAGCTTATAAGGGCAGCGCTATAAAAAAATTCAAATGTGTCAGGGATTTTCTCGTTTCGTAAAAGGTGACATGTCGATTGATGGCAATCCTCGCAGTGGATATCTGTCAACTTCCTGAATGGATGAAAATGTTGACTTGTAGTGCATTTAGAATTCAGTCCACCAGGTCATACTGTTAATCAAGCTTCCTATTTGGATGTTCTGAAAAAAAAATAGTCTAACAGTGTGCAACAACAACAAAAAAAGCCCGATTTGCGGCAGATGAGGGGCTGGTTTTGCCACCATGACAATGCACCTGTTTCCACAGCCATCTTGGTGCACCAGTTTTTGGCTAAAGAGAGAATGCCTCTCTTGCCCCTTACACCTGACCGACCTCACTCTGTGAGACTTATTTTTGTTTTCATGAATGAAAAGTAGAAAAGGTGGGAAAAAAACTAGAGAGGTGCTGTCAGCTATTCAAATAGATGATTTTGGAAAATGCTTCCAAGAATGGAACCGCACGTTTGACAAATGTACTAAATGTAATGGAGAGTATATTGAAGGTGATAAGGTTGTTTTTGTAAAAAATAAAATAAATGAAATACATAGCTTTTAAAAAATAAATTCCATTTTTTTGGGGGGGGCGCTTACACCCTCATATGTGTCCTCTCCGAGGAAAACAAAGAATGGCCTCTTAAGTCACACCCTCTACTAAGGTACAGTCTTACAGATGCCCCCAATGGCTCCATTTACATCCTCAACTAAGGTAGAGTCTTACAGATACGGCAAGGAAATAAAAGGCATATTAGGTTCACATCTTCCTCATTACTTGGTTTGCACTGTGTATTGAAGTCAGGTCCTTCATCTCAGCCCCATCTAGTCCATATGAACACTTTTCAAAATGGGATTATAGCCACAGGAATAGAGAATTCATAATTAGATCACATAAGGAACTCTGGCTAGAAGGGCCACATTAATTGACTATAAATCACTAGCATTCACTGTATTCTGTTTTTATTGCATTGTGCACCTGCAATTATTTGTGGAAAGCATTACATTTATCATGTGTAACAGTGTCTTAAAAGAACTTCAATCACTCTCTGGGATGTAACTATGATACTTTTTTGAAGTTATGACTATTTTAACTTATAGACTATAGAGTAACTAGATGATTAGTAATGATAATACATTAACTGTAGTCCACAATAAAATGATTTCAAAAAAAAAATAAAGGAGGGGAAAGAGGAGCTTATACCAAGGGTTCAAGTAGAAAATATTTGGAAATATGGCAACATGTGTACAAATGTGCATGATACAAATGATGCACTGAATGTTATAAGAGCTATAAGAGCCCCCAATAAAATCATTGGGGGGGGGAAAAAAAAAGAAAAAGGCATTAACTACAATTGTTTTGTGCTCCAGGGCAAAATATCAATTTTTCAGGATGAGGACAACCACCGTAACCACGATTAGTATTATTGGGTTTCTCTGGAAGTTGGATTTTTTTTCCCCCTGCAGACTTTACATTTTTAAAAAAGTTAAAAGAAGAGATGAGATCTGCATTTCCACTCAAATCACAGCAGATTCATTTACCTTCTGATTAAAACTACAGTTCCAGTAGCGTTAGTCAGACTTCCACATAAGTGCAAACGTCTCCATTTCACAATGCACTGTACTATGTATATATTTCCATTCTGTATTTTAGGTTCAGCTGTTATCTTCCATAAGTTTTTCGTGTATTCATAAGGTAATATTGTTATTGTACAACAATAACAGCGAAGGAAATAAAAAGGCTTTGAAAAAGAATTATGACAAAATGATGCAAAATCAAATTCTGGAGGGGAAAAAAAAGCACATCGTGGCCAAGGTTTATTCTAGAGCTTTTAAGAAGACACTGGGAAGAATAATTACAGTGTTAAATGGATAGACAAAACAAGTAACAAAGTGCTTTATGAAAGATTTTAAGAGAAACCCAGAAATAGCAATATGCTAGATATTTTATGTGCAGCAGAACAGAAAGTTATTTCTGAGGTGCACACTGCCAATGCCAAGTTTATATACAAGCATTCTTTCTATATCCCTTTATTTTTAAAAGCTTAGTTGGCTGTAGAATTTCCATAGCACCTGATGTCAGAACACATTTCAAATTACATTTCTTTGAGATTCAAAATGCAGCTTTACA
The DNA here is from genome assembly GCA_004026705.1 of Nesogale talazaci. Lineage (NCBI taxonomy): Eukaryota > Metazoa > Chordata > Mammalia > Afrosoricida > Tenrecidae > Nesogale > Nesogale talazaci. The sequence goes on along the minus strand of PVJH01014929.1, from coordinate 22,754 downwards.
TCTGAAAAGCAAAATATGCAAAAGAAAGGCAACCTTATGTCTTGAAATTATTTATTTTATAAAAAAAAAAACCCTTGGATTTCAAACCATAAAGTCAAAAAAAGTCCTTAAGATGACTCTAATATCTTAGCATAAATTTGTGTGAAGTGCTAGTGTTTATAGGACAGATTATTGTGGATAGTATAAACTAAACTACATCTCACTTTTATGGAATATACACATGATATTAACCAGACGGTCATGTTTAGTTTCCAGTAAGCATCCAGCACTATACTAGACCAGGCACTGCGTGCATAAAAGAAGGATCTCAGATCTGAAAGGCCTAGTCTTATACAGGAAACATACACATCTAATCCAGGAAAGAACCCAAACAGTACAGAATTCTAATGGATGACATTCAACACTATGCTAAGAACAGTGATGCCTTCTTCATTTCCAAGGCTACTATCCTGATCCACAGGATAGATGCATTAGAGTGTCACAGTACTTTCCCAATATAAGATTATGATAAAATGAGAGGCTACCACCAAACCAACCAACCACCAAACGTACCCCAAACATAACCAAAGCCAAAGTCACTGCCATTAAGTCAATTCCAAATAATAGTGACCTTCCACTGGATTTGGGGGGCTACAAATCCTTACGGAAACAGAAAGCCTCATCTTTCTCCCATGGAGCAGATAGCAGATTTGAACTACTGACCTTACTGTTAATAGTCCAACACTTACCCGGTAGCTCCATCAAAGCTCCTAAAAAGAGGGTTAATCACAAAATGTCCACTGCCACCACGGGTTTTTAAGGTTGTAAATCTTTAAGGTACAGAAACTTCATCTTTCCCCTGCAGTGATGGGTTTGAACCAGGGACTTTGAGCTGTGAGCTGATTTGGATCTAGATTCCCATTCGCTGCCATCGAGTTGATTCTGACTCATAGCCACACTTTCGGGCAGGGTAGAAGTGCCCTGAGAGTTCCTGAGACTGTAACTCTTTATAGGAGTGGAAAGCCTTGTCTTTCTCCATCGGAGTGGCTAGTCGTATCGAACTGCTGACCTTGTGGCTACGTTAGGAGGTCATCTTATGACCACTCGACCCCGAGGGCTCCTGGAGAATCTAGATTAAGGAAGTGATCGTGGAGTTTACAGATCAGAACAATGAAATGGATCAAGGAAAAATTAATAGAGCAAAGGGGGAAAAAAGGAGCGACAGGATATTTTCACAATAACACCTCCATATACATGCATGGCATTCCTTGTTACGAAAGTAGTAAGGAGCCAACAGTTGGCCAAAAACGTATACGACACGTGTTATTTGCATAAACATGTACCTTGTAGCACAGGGGCAAAAGGGTAAAGCACTCAGAGGCCAACTGGAAGGTCGGCAGTTAGAACCCACCAGTCAAGCTGCAGGGGAGAGATGTATCAATTTACTTCCATAAATATTTCAGCCACAGAAACCTTATGGGGCAGTTCTGGCCTATAGTGGCTCTGACACACCATATACTTGATGGCAGTGGGAGAGTGGATACATATCAGTGTTTTATATACTAGGCACTGTACTATGTCATACAAGCATGTCATCTACTTTACTAATGTTCATTATTGTACAGGAGCAGCCCTGTCCCTATGCTAAATCTTGAGTTACTGAAATTCCAAATAGGTAAGCAATTTGCCAAGATCATAGAGCTGGTAAATGTAGGAGTTGGGACTCACACCCATATTTGTGGCAAGTCTTTGTCCTTCCCATTAATAACAATATCAAAGCGACCTCCTGGAGACTTGCTTTCAATCAAGCATTGGTGCAGGAGTTTTCCCTATGTTTCCTACCCCTGCTGGAGAGCAGAAGGTAGGATCTACACTTTTTTTTTTAAGGTGAGGGCATGGGGTAAGTGTGTACCTTAAAAAATAATTAACATTTTAAATGCATGGGAACGCTGGAACTCATAACTTAGGAGAAAGAATACTTCAACCAATTAGTATCCATACAAGAGCTCTGAAAAATGCCAGGGTTGTTGCGCAAAAGACTCAGAACTTACTATAATAAAGGGCAAGTGTTCTACAGAATGGAAAGGTTCCTAGACATTTTACCGCACAGTAAGATTTCCATGGGGCATTCTAAGCCTGCAGATGAGTTCACTTGGGTGTCTCATCACTTAAAATATGACGAGCAATCACTAGGCACATCTGTAACATGTACATCCCTTCTTCCACTATTTTTTGGCTCTCAGCCCACCAAAATTTAGCTTCAGCTCCTGTTCTACTGACGTGGTCCTCTCCAGAACCTGAGTCCTAACTGGTGATCAACGTTGCATTGCAGTCCTCGTGATTTGCCCTCTCCATCCAAAAGGAAGATCTGCCCTCCATGAAAGAAACTTTCCCTCCTGACTCCTCAGATGCCACCCTTCTGGATTCTCCCCAGTTGTGTACTGGTTCTTTCCAGACACTGTCAGTCTCTTTTTCTTCTCCAGCCCTTCCCTTCTTTTGCATATAGAAGGCGAAATACTTAGACAATGCAGAAATTAATGTAGTATAAGGCAAAAGAAATCTAAACATAGGCTATCAGAGAGCTTCTTTGTTGAAAAAAAACAATAAAATAGAAAAAAATCATTACACAGGTGCTATTTAGTATGGCCCTGGTAGCCTTCACCTTTGTGACTCCCCTCAAACAACCTTCATTGTCTTGACAGGTCTGCAGAAGAAAGTAGGGGAAGCTGCTGCTTGGATTACATGAGTCAGCTGTGAGGATTGCTAGCAGGGTTCACTGTGATTGTTACCCTGACGGGTATAAAATGAGCTTTCTCAGAAGCAGAAAGGGGTCTCCTACACTCAGCAGGTGACAAGAGTCAGGGGAGGTTTTGTCTTTTCCATGCCCACAATCCCTGAGCACTGACCTTCCTCGAGTCACGATATAGTTTTGAACCTAGAGAAGCAGCAAAGAAGCAGTAGAATTAGGAACCATACCGGTGATGTTCCCAGTCCACAGAGCAAGTGAAACTGAGTGCTTTGGGGCGAGAAACTGGCTCGTGAAACAGTGTCTCTGGACACTTCACTGAGGCAGCTGGGATTGCTGACCCATGGAGCTGGTGCTGAGCGTGTGCAGGTTGAGGCTTATGGAGGAGTGACTTGCCTTGGGAGATTCACTGTCAGCCCTAAAAGAATTTTGTAGCACTGCCTTCGCTGGGGAGAGGCGAAGCCAAGAAAGAGGCTGAATGATGTGTTTAAAAGATGCTGATGGTAGAAATAAAACTAGCTGTGTGACCAGATACACCATAATGTCACAAGGACTCATTAACATTTATTTTTTAAATTTATTTAAAAAACATTTCACTGGGGGCTCATATCACAATCAACACATATATCTATTGTATGCAAACCACATTTGTTCATTTGTTGCCATCATCATTCTCAAAACATCCTCCTTCTACTTAGACCCTTGGTATTATCTCCTCATATTTTCCCTTCCTGCACCATGAACCCTTGATAATTTATAAATTATCATTATTTTGTCATATCATACATAGTCCGATGTGTCTCTTCAGCAACTTTCCTGCTGTCAATACCCCAGGGAGGAGGTTACATGTAGATCCCTGCAATTGTTTGACCCTTTCTTTTCCACCTTCCCTCTACTCTCCTGGTATCACCACTCTCACCACTGGTCCTGAAGGGATCATCTGTCCTTAATTCTCAATATTTCCGGCTCCTATCTGTACCAGTGTACATCACCTGGTCTAGCCAGATTTGTAAGGTAGAATTGGGACTATGATGCGGGGGCGGGGGAGGGGGAGAGGAGTAAACATTTAAGAATCAGAGGAAAGTTGCATATTTCACTGTTAATACACTGTACCTTGACTGGATCGTCTCCTCCCTGCAACCCTTCTGTAAGGGGCAGTTGCTTCACTTACCGATGGGCTTTGGGTCCCCAATCTGTACTCCCACTCATTTATAATGATACAATTTTTAGTATCCTTTCTATACCTCGTGGTCACACAGGCTGGTGTGCATCTTCCATGTGAGCTTTGTTGCCTATAAGCTAGATGGCCACTGGCTTACTTTGAAGCCTTTAAGACCCCAGATGCTCTATCTTTTGATAGCTGGGCACCGTCAGCTTTCTTCACCACTTTTTTGCTTACGCACACATTTGTCTTCAGTGATCGTGTTAGGAATCATGTGAGCATCATGGAATACCGACTTAATAGAACTGTTCTTGCATTGAGAAAGTACTTGAGTGGAGGGCCAATGTCCATCTGCTATCTTAATACTAACCCAATATGTATATGCATATGTATCAATTTCCCCATCATCATATATATTTACCCATGTTCATGTCTGTATTTAGACCCCCCCCCCCCCAGTTCTTTCTTCTATTTCCTTTTACTTTCCTCTTATCCCACTATTGTGCTCAGTCTTCATTTGGGTTTCAGTAATTTCTGTTACATTACTCCTGATCAATCCCTATCAGGCCTCTTACACTCACCTTGTCACTGATTCTGAATCACTTGTTCCCTTATCCCTGGGTTGGTCAAGACCACCTCCTTTTTCCCAGGTCCCTACCTTCCAAGTCCCCAGGAACCACCTGTCCCATTGTTTTCTTCTCCAGACTGTTCATCCAGCCTATCTATCTAGATAGATTTGCAGAGATAATAATATGTAGAAATAAAACAAGACATTGAAGGATGAGTGACCAAAAAAAAAAAAAAAACCCTAAATGATGACAACAAAACTCAATCTCCAGAGAAAATATATAAATAAGTAAAAAAATAATAACAACAAAATGAAAACATGTAAATAGTTCAAAGTCCTTCAGGAGTGTACCCCGGTTGAGTCTGATGAGGTGCCATACCCTGACCCCAAAGTATATCTTTGGCACTCCCTTGGGAACTTCATGCTCGGCTCTCCCTGCTACTCTGCTGCATACCCTTAGGGTTTTCCCTTGGTGTGGAGGGGTCAGACAGCATAAAATCCACACCCTGCTTCTCCATTGTTGTCCCTGTAAGGCCTTGGGTCAGCGAAGGATGCTGTGTGTCATAGTGGGGCTGGTCATATGGCCCTCTCTGTGCATTGGCTGTTCTGAGTGGGGATATCATCCTCAAAACTTGGTGGGCCAGGATGCACTCCACTCTCTCTTCCACCCCCTTCATTTGTTCTCATTTGCTCTGGTCAGGCATGCCCCTCTCCCCAAGCTGCAACTGCAGTGCTGAAGGACCCATGCTTTGAAACATGGTGGATTTGCACTAGTGAAAAGCTCTAACTTTTTTCAACTATTTTCACAGTCAACTGTCCATGAGTAGATAGATACATACAGAGATTGTAGGGCCACACAGTGGAACACTATGGCACAGCAAAAAAAGGAACATACTATTGATAAATAAAACAATGTGGCTAAATCTCTGTTATTTCCTGGACAAAACAACAGTTAGGCATATCTAAGAAAAATAAGACACATAAACTCTTTTAATTAAAACCTAAACTATTTGTTCAGGGGCAATGACTTATTTAAGCCCCATATTTCTAACTCCTACCAAACAATCTGTCCTGCATGTGTCTGCTAAGAAGGTGGCAGAAGACAGAGAGGATTCACCTGTGAGGAACTGAACAGAATCCCCTGGGATGCCATCCTGCTGCATACAAAAGAAGTTGGAAAAGTGATCTCATTGCCAGCAAGAGCTAGGAGCGGAGGGTGTCTTCTGGACCCGCAATTCCTACACAGTTATCTCCAGGATCCAGAAGACAGCTATAACGCTGGAGGAGCAGCAGCAGAACACAGGAGCTAGAGTATGGAGATTAGTGGAGAACTTCCCAAGTGGAGCAAGTAAACACAAGTGCTTTTGTGTGGGATGTTAGTTTGAGGAAGGGGTGCCTATGGACACTTAATTCAGGGATCTGTTACTGACCCATGGATCTTGAGCTTAATACCCTTGACAGAGGGAGGAAGCCTTCAGGAACTAGAGGAAAATTGTATGCTTCATTTCCACCTCACTGCACCTCACTAGCCTGTCTCCTCCCCAAGACTCCCCTGCGCAAGAGAGTCCAATTACTCACAGGTGGGCCTTGGGTCCCCACTCCGCTCTCCCCCCCCATTCTTAGTGACGTGGTTCTTGTTCTTTGATGCTTGATATCTGCTCCCTTCAGCCCCCCCGTGATCACACAGCCCCCCGTGTTTCTCTTCCATGTGGGCTTTGCTGCTTCTGGGCTAGATGGCCATCCATTCACCCTCAAGCCTTCGTGATCCCAGGTGCTTTATCATTTGGGAGTTGGGTGCCATCAGACTTCTCCTCTCTGTCTGCATCTGCTCTGTTCTGTCTTCCACGATCTTGTTGGGAAGGTGGGCACCTAATAATGTGGTTTTTAATCAAAGTTCACCTACTTTATCTTGAACAATGGAAGTTGAAGTAATCAGGCTGAGGTCTACAACATTTAAAGAATATTGTTCTTATTGCTAGCTGCCATCAAACCAATTTTGACTCACGGCAACCCCGTGTGTGCCAAGAATGGTTCCAAGGATTTTCCACACTCTGACCTTTCAGAAGTGGGTCACCGAAGCTTTCTTCTGAAGTCACTGCGGATGGGTGTGATGCAACACTCTTTCTTTTAGTAGGCCAGCACTTAAACAACTGTGCTACACGGGGATTAGATAGGAAATGGCTAGGACACACCCGTCAACTAGTGTAGGGCCTATAAGATTAGGTCGAAGGATCAAACACCTGGTTTTCAACTCCTGTTCTTACAAGGTGAGTGTGCTTGGAAAAATTATTTAACTTCTTCAAAATACATAGATTTTATGTAAAACAGTACTGACACAAAATATTCACTCCTTTTGGTAGAAGTAAGGAACCCATGGATCAGTTTATGCAAAGTAGCTAAGGAATACATGGATCAGTCTATATGAAGAAGCTAGCACAGTGCTTTACACACTCGTTAGTACTTTTTCTGAGAGTGCCAATATTAAGGTTCCCAGAGAAAACAAAGATTTCTTCCCCTCATATAATTCTAGGTAAAGGTAATGTAGAGAGGGATGTGAACAGATTCATCCTTCAAGAAGTATATCCTGACAAATCAAAGATAGGTCATCAGTTTTTTTTCAATGGCATTTCAGGTTATTTCCTGTATTGATCTAGCTTAAAGTGACCAGGCATCCCATTTTTAACAATTTAACAATCTCCCACGGCATTTTAAAATTAAAATAATTATACTACAATGCTTTTTTTGAATTCTATGAAAATTTTTAGTATATGTGCTGTCGAAGTGAGCACTCTGAAAATTTTTAATCAAGAACACCTCCCCTCCCCCCCCCCCACCATCCCCCAGTCAATGGTATCCCGCTTGTAATCTGGTCACTTTAATCTAGAGTCATTAAAGGACATGCAATCATCTACTGGTTTTTGATATCCTTAAAAACAAAATCCAAAAAAAAAAAAATTCATCAAAAAAAATCAATCAAGCCCTGAATTTTTTCAGTTGTAGCACAGAAAAAGATGCTGACTTCCCTGTGCAGGACTTCCACCCAGCACTGACTAGACTCTCCTGGGAGAATCTATGGAAGGTGTCCTGAAATTGCAGGATACCGCTGGTTCTGTAAAGTGGTCATGGGAGATGGACCCTTCCTAACTGATTTTGGCATGAACTCACAGAAATGACTGTTTGATCAGCTTAGGGGTTCTTTTTACAAGTCCTGAGGGCTAAAAGTGAAAGCCACATCTGTCAGAGAAATATAACAGCAACACTGTTCACACTAAGTGACATTATGAATAAAGAAATTTCTTTTGCAGTTTGGGGCCCAATTGCCTGAAATATTGCCTCTGCCCGTCTCGTTCCCTCTCTCTCCTCGCTGTCGCGTTGCTCACCATCTGTAAATACAAAATTCTGGTACTCGCCCTCAAGTTTCAATCTTGGTCCCTTACATTCTACCTTCCTAAATCCAAAGGGAAGATAGGCTAAGTAATTACAGAGACATGGATAACATTTTTGCAATGAACGAGCTGTATATACAAACTATCATATTTCAAATAAAAATTTTACAAACCTTCTTATATAAATGCTTACTCATATACAAGCTGGGTCATATTTACAGAAGGGTGGTTACTACAGGGACTCCATTCTCAAGAGTACATTAACTGAGAGGATCTGGAGAAAGAGAAGCAAGATGGAAAGGATTTTGTCAGATGTCTACCGAGGACTGTTCTCTTACTGGAAGCAGCCACATTATTGCTCACATGCCCTTCCTTTCTTCCAACTTCCATGGCAGTGAGTTTGGGTTTGGTTTTGGATGTGATGGTCTGAAGATGTGTATGAAGTTCGACATGAGTAAGTTTACTTCCTGACAATTGTAGTGTCTTGTTAGATGTTGTTCAGTGCCATTAACTGGCTCTGACTCATAGTGAATCGATGCATGACAGAAAAAAACACTGTGTGGTCCTGCACCATCCTCACAATTCATCCCACGCCTGAGCTTATTGAGGAAGCCAGTGTCACCCCTCTCATTGAGGGTCTTCCTTTTTCCACTTTACCAAACATGGTGTCCCTCTCCAGGGACTGGTCTCTCCTGACCGTATGTCTAAAGCATGTAAGTTGAAGTCTTGTCATCCTTGCCTTTAGGGAGCACTCTGGCCTCACTTCTTCCAATACAGATCAGTCTGGCCCTACATTGCCTTGCCTCAAAATGATTCTTTTCTTTACTATGACTTCCAGAAATGGTCAGGAAATCACAATAGCATTTAATATGGATTACAAGTCAATGAAAAAAAAACCCAAAATACCCAATAAATATTGGACCAGTAGACAGCAGCATAATAAATGGAGAAAAGAATGAAGTTGTGAAGGATTTCATCTTGCTTGGATCCATGATCAGTGATCATGGGAGCAACAGTCAAAAGACCAAATGACAAAATGCACACAGGGTAGACCTGCTGCACAAGTTCTCTTTAAAGTGTTAAAAAGCAAGGCTATTACTTTGAGACCTAAGGTGCACCTGGTTCGAGCCACATGAAAGTTGGACGTTGAATGAGGAAACAGAAGAATCATTTGCATTCGGGTACTGTTGAAGATTAGTGAAAGTACAAATAAATCTATTTTGGAAGGAGTATGGACAGAATGCTCCTTAGAGGCATGGATGGCAAGACATTGTCTTAAATACTTTGGGCATGTTTTCAGGTGATACCAGTCCTTGGAGAAGGGCTTGATGCTTGGTAGCGAGGCAGAGAAAAAGAGGAAGGTGCCTAGATGCGATGGACGGAAACCACGGCTGTAACACTAGGCTCAAGCATAGAAACAATTGTGAAGATAGCGCAGGACTGTGCAGTGCCTTCTTCTGTTGTGCTTAGGTTTGTTGAGTCAGAACCAACTCAATGGTATACAACAACAATAACGTGACTTTTAATAATGCCACAACTCTAGGATTGCCTTCCTACTATTAGGCCTTTAAGAAAAGTTCCTATACCTTATGATATTATAGTCTACCTTAAGCCAGAAATATACTGAAGAGATAGAGCATTTATAGCTAACATATATACACAGAAAATAAGTAAAAATATTTGCTATCATGAGCTAGCTCTGGTGATGAAGTAGGGGCTATCCATTGGGCTGTTAACTGCAAGGTCAGCACCAGAAGCTCTGTGGGAGAAAGACGGAAATGCCTGCTTCCCATAAAAATGTATAGTTTGTTAGGGTTAGGGTTAGGGAAAAAGAAAATATGTCGTCTTGAAACCCAAGAGGGCACTTTTACCCTGAGTTTTAGGGTCTCTAAGTGGTTATGCCACAACTTTTCCACATAAGAGACAAAAGTACTTTCAAGATTATTATTTTATTAGAGATACCATGCAAAATATCACTTACATTTGAGGATTCTAATTTTATTTTGCAAATTTAATGACTTTGGAAGATTTATTTTAAAATCTCTAAATATCAAATTTTCATAGCATGAACCATTTGTCTTGTCGGCAACAATGTAGTGTTATTAAGTCAAATCCATTGATCAGCACCATATGCTCACATATGAATTCTTGCAGTTACAAATTTAATTAATTACATACTCACTGGAAAATTTTTACATGGTTGTTGAAAATAAAGTGCTTCTACTTAGTATACCCATTCGCAACTTAACACTTGCATGAAGGTTTAAATGAACTTAATATTAACTGAATGGCCCCAGGGATTACCTCTTCAGAATAAAACAAAAAATTCTAATATATAATCTTTCTATTAAAGCAATGGTTTTAATTTAGGACCTCTTAATTATCATGAAATAAGACATTAACAACATGCCACTTTCAAGGATCTAGTGTAGCATCGGAAATGCAGGAGATATTCATTAAGGTACTTATAAGATTCTTTCCTCCAGATCCAGGCATCTTATAAAAGCTTCTTTTTAATTAAAAGATCATTTTATTGGGGGTCTACAACTCTTGTTTGTTTTTAGGTTTTGGGGGGGCATCACTGCCCTGTGATGGGAGTAGGAGGCCCAGCCTTGTTCTTGGACAGCTGCTGCTGGATTTGAACCGCCAACCCAGTGGGCCACAGTCCCGCACTCAACCACAAAGCCACCGGGGCTCAGCCCATACAACTCTTATCACAATCCATACATCAATTGTATCAAGCATATGTGTACATATGCTGCCATCATTCTTCTCTAGTTATTTACTCTCTGTTGAGCCCTAGGTATGAGCTCCTCTCCCCCCTTGTGACCTCTTTATAAGTTATAAATTATTATTTTCATATCTCACACCGACCGCTGTCTACCTTCACCACATAGTTTCTCTTGTTCTTCCCCCTGGAGAGGAGTATGTGGTTATGTAGTCAATCATTGAGATCAGGTCCCCTTTGCCTTGTCTCTTCACTCTCCCCTTACCCCTCTGGTATCACTATTCCCATTTCTGTTCTTGAATTCTGGGTATTGTGAGCTCTTATCTCTTATCTGTACCTGTGTACATGCTCCAGTCAAGTTCTAAATGAGAGGAAGCACTGCGATCATTATGGCGGGTAGGGAGCCTCAAGGAACCAGAGGAATATTGTGTGTTTCATCAGTGCTCTACTGTACCCTTGGTTGACTCATCCTTTCCCTGTGATCCCTCTATGGGGGGATGACCCATTGTCTACAAATGGACTTTAGTTCTCTGCTCTGACCCCCGCTTGTTCTCAACAATGTTTTTTTTTTTTTCGGTTAATTTGTTTGTTATGGGTCTTCTGATTCCTGTCACCCAGAACCTACAACACCTCATGATCACACTAGCTGTGTGCTTTTTCCATGAGGGCTTGTTGTTTCTCTGTTAGATGGCCACTTGTTTAACTTAATGCCTTTAAGACCCCAAACACTATATCTTTTGATAGCCAGACACCATATACTTTCTTCACTAGATTTGCTTATGCAACTATTTTGTCTTCAGCGATTGTGCCAGGAAAGGGAGCATCATAGAATGCCAGTTTGTTAGAACCAAGTGTTCTTAATTGAGGGAGAGTATAAGCAGAGGCTCACAGACTCCACTACTGCAGTATATTGTCTTATAAATATAAGTACATAGGCCAACACCTCTATTTCTATGAATGTATTTACATAAATACACACCTATGCCTATACCTCTATACATAGCTCCTGCTTCCTAGATCATTCCTGTTTCCTTTGACCTTCCTCCTGTCCCACCATCATCATGCTCATCCTACTCCTATTAAAGCAATGGTTTTAATTTAGGACCTCTTAATTATCATGAAATAAGACATTAACAACATGCTACAAATGTCTGAAAAGGCAGGAGCTGATCTTGTGACGTCACTTGAGGAGCTTCCCGGCAGGCAGGCAGGGGTGAGGGACCTGGGAGTGCTGTATAAGCCTGAAGCTCCTTCTAACTTTCATAAAACTCCCTTGGATAACAATCCAGCCTTCAGCGTGAATTCTTTCTCGCACAGAGCCATAGACCAATATATCTCTTCTTAAGACACCAAACAGAGCCACTGGTGGTTTGGAACTGGAGAGCTTTCTGTGTGCAACCAGTACACCACCAAGCATGAATAAGTAAATTGAAATGGCGTTATCTACTACATAATGTCTTAGAAGTCTGTACATGCTAATATGAACTTTGAGGGAGAAGTGATTCAATCTAAACTGTAAGAATAGAGGCATTCCTTGGGATATTTCTTTTTTTAAGATTATTTTATTGGGGGCTTGTACATCAATGATCACAATACATACATACATACATATACTGTGCCAAGCCCCAAACTCCTTCACCTGTCTGCTATTGCCATCATTCTCTAAATCTCTGCTTTTCCACTTGGAGCCCTTGTCAGCTTCTCATCCTTTCCCCTCCCCGCTCCCCGTTGCCCTACCACCACTCATTACTCTATAAATTATTAGTATTTTGTCATATCTTACACTGCTCAACATCTCCCCTCACCCACTCCTCCAATAACTCCTCCTCTAGATAGGAGGCTATGTATAGATCCTTGTGATTGACTCCCCCTCTCTACCCCACCTTCCCTCCACCCATCCAGTAACTCCACTCTTACTACTGGTCCTGAGGGGTTCATCTGCCCTGGGTTCCCCAAATTTCCAGTTCCCATCTGTACCAGTGTACCTCTTCCAGTCCATCTGGATTTGTAAGGCAGAATTGGGATCATGACAGTTGGGGGGATGAAGCCTTCAGGAACGAGAGGAAAGCTGTTTGTTTCATCGCTACTTCACTGCACTCTGACTGGCCCTTCTCCTCCCTGTGACTCCTCTGTAAGCTCCAATTGCCCAATGGTCTTGGCTTCCCACCCTGATTTCCCCTTCATTCATAGCAATGTGCTTCACGTTCTTTGATGCTCTTGTGAAGAATGTGTTAAGTGTCAGGAAAGATCATAGGGCGGCACAAAAGACCTGCATAGGGCTACTAACCTACAGGCTGGTGGTTGAAATCCACACAGTGGTACCACGGAATAAAGGCATGGCGGTCTGCTTCTGTGAAGATGACAACCGAGGAAACCCCCTGGAGCCAGTTATATGCTGCAGCACACACGGCAGCCCTGAGTCGAACTCACCTCAACGCCACTGGGAGGCTTTGTTCTGGAGGTTCCAGGAACTGAATTCAGTGCTATTAATAGTTGCAGAGCTGACTGTGAACTCACAGAGAAGACAAGTAACAAAGCAACAAGGGCTACCCCACCAAAAAAATGGAATTATTCTTTTCAAAGCTATGCACTACATTTTTTTTTTTTTTACAATATCCCCTTTAAAGTACTCTCCATTACACGTAATATATCTGTCTATTCTGCGATTCCATTCTTGGAAACGCCATTCTTTTCAAACTCATCTGTTTGGATAGCTGACAACACCTCCCACGTTGTTTTATTCACCTCTACTGTACAGTCAAATTGTTGTCCTTTCATGCCCCTCTTCATTCATGGAAATGAAAAGGAGTCACAGGAAGCAAGGTCAGGTGAGTAAGGTATGTGAGGCAAGAGAGGCATGCTGCTTTTTTGGCAAAAACCTGTACACTGAGATGGCTGCATGAGCAGGTGCATTGTCATGGTGACAAGAACAGTCCCCATCTGCCACAAATCAGGCTGTTTCTGTCAGACATTGTTAGACAATATTTTCAGAACCTCTAAATAGAAAGTTTGATTAACAGTCTGACCTGGTTAAATGAATTCCAAGTGTACTATGCGTCAACATTTTTGTCCATTTGGGAAGTTGACAGATGTCCAGAACAAGGTTTGTCATCAGTTGAAATTTCACCTCTTTTGAAAGGAGAAAACCACTCATACACTTGAGCTTTTCTCATAGTGCTGTCCTTGCTAACTGTGTTCAATATCACAACCATTTCTGTGGCATTTTTCCTGAGCTGCAAGCAAAATTTCAGAACCGCATTCTGTTCTCTTAAATTGACCATCACAAACAATAAAGTTTCAGTGAAAGTGCATTCATGAAAAAATTCACTGTAATCAGAGAGAACCTTCCCAGGTGCACTAACACAGAGGGAGTTGCTAGATGCTCGCCTAGCAGAGAAAATGTGTGCTGTTTTACCCCCTCTTGCGGTAGTACAATGGACACACATTCTTAATCTACAAAGCATCAAGGAAGGCTTTCCCGCGCAAAGACTATTTTAGATGGGATCTGATGAAGAGCAAGGGGAGGTAAGGAGAAAGGTAAAGAGAAAGGAGAAGAATGACCCATAATACATATAGCAGAGAGTTTTGGGGTCAGTCTAGTTAAGGGCAATATGTACTATAAAATGGAAAGATCCTTCATATGATGGAATGAATAAAGTGTTATGAGAATTATATGGCAAGAAAACATTGAAGAAGAACATCAACAGCCATGAGTGAGTAGAACTGGAAGGTAGTGTGTGAGAGAGGAGGGCAGAAAATGAAACAGGAGCCGGGTCCTGAAACGGTAAAGCAGGAAGAGAATTTAGAATGAGTGTGGGAGGGGGGAAAGAAATAATAATCCTCAAGAAGTTGGTTAGTTGCAATAATAACTCAAATGAGAAATAAGAGTACAGTAAAATTGACTAGCAATAATAGGAATGGAAAAATGCGCTTGTTGTTATTGGTAGACACTATCTCGTCAGTGCCAACTCATGACGACACTACAAAATGAAACCCTGCCTGGCCCTGCACCATCCTCACAACTGCTCTCCTGTGGGAGGCCATTGCTGCAGCCACCGTGTCAATCCAGCTCTTCAAGGATCTTCTTCTTTTTTGCTGTTCTTCTGCTAACCTAGCACGATCTTTCTCCGTGGACTGCTCTCTGCTGATAATAGATCCAAAGTGCGTGTGAAGTCTCACCATTGTCACATCCACAGGCCATATTGGCTCTACTTCTTCCAAGAGAGATGCTCATTCTTCTGACAGTCCATGGTGGTTTCCCTATTCTTCGCCAGTAGCAATTCTTCTTCGGTCTTCCTTCTTCAAGCCCATCTCGCACTTGCGGAGGAAGCGAGAATACCACAGCTGGGGTCAGCTGCACCTTAGTCCTCAAAGGTATGCCTAACATAAGCCATGGTATTTCCAAGAATGGAAAAAAGCAGATGGATCCAAAAGTGATTTATAGGGCTGAGAATTGATTGTCTCATGGTTAATGAATGAAGAAAAACCAAGAATCAAGACCGACTCCTGGATTTCTCTCCTAACAACTCAGAGAAGAGGAGTTATGTCATTCAGTGAGCTAAAAATATCCAGAGAGAAAGAAATAAGAAATTCAATTTTAAATACGTTGAGTTTGAAATGGCTAAGTGACAATTCCTACATAAGTAGGCAGTTGAGTTCATGGAACTGAGCAAGATGTATCAAGTCGGGAGCACAACCATAAACTCCAGAGATTGACTCACCAAGGTAGACTCTATAGAGGGGAAAAAAGGAGAAAGACAATGGAATAAGCCTAAAGCTAATCAATACTGAGAGAGTGGGCAGGAGAGAGGAATTAGCATAAGGCACAAAGGAGAAGGATCCAGAACGATAGCACAAATCCAGGATAATATGATTTCATAAAAGTCAAACAAATGGACTGCTCCAAGAAGGAAGATAAAGGTAACAGTACAGAATACTAAGGTAAGCTCAAGTTAGATAAAGCTTCTAGAAGAATTTATTGGAGTTGGCTAAAAGAAAGTTACCACTAACCTCAATTAGGGCAGGTTCATTAAAATAACGAAGAAAAAAACAACTTTGCAGTTGGTCGAAGATTAAGTAGGAACTAGAGAGAAGCGTTGGAAACGCCTTTTAAGTATTCATGTGAAGAAGAGAGGACATTTATAGGAGGAAGTTGGTAAAGAAAGACAAATGGTAAATACAGGAAAGAGAAGTGACAAGAAAAAACTGTCACTCAAGAGGCAGGAAGGGACACAATCAAGAACACAGGAAGCCTTGGTCTTAGATAAGGAAGACAATGTCAGAGTAACAGGACAAAGGAAAGAAACAATATTTGCAGATGCACTCTAAGGAGGTAAGGTGAGGGAGTCCTTATCTGCTGATTTCTATTAGCAGCATAAAAGTAAAGACAAGAATTTCTGCTTGGAACAAGAAGTGGACACTGAGCAAAAAATATTATGAATAGATGCAGTAAAAAACAGAAGAACGAATCGAGTCTATTCAATAGATTAAGACTCACAGAAGGATTGACGGGTAGCATACATTCATGAGATCATGAAGCTAGTTTTCCTCCAGGAGGACATGGCAATCTGGATGCAGATATTAAAAAAAGAATGTCAGTTGGCCTTCTTTGGTACTTACATTTCTGTCTGGATAAGGGGCAAGAGAATTGAAGATAGGAGTCTACACACTTATTCTATAAGCAGATAGATAGTAAGTATTTTTGGTTTTCTGGACCCTAAGGTCTCAGCTATGATGACTCAACTCTGCTGCTGAGGAATAGAAGTAATCAGAGATGTATGTAAATGAGTGGGCATAGCTGTGTTCCAATAAAACTCTATTTACAAAGGGGGTCGGTTGATCCATGTGCTGTAGTTTGCTAATGCCTGGTTTTGGAGAAGTAATGACACCAGAAAGAATTGATCTTACAGGGATCAATGAATGGGCTAGCATTTGTCTGTTGGAAAACTGGTGCTTTCAGAAAGAACTGAAAATCTATGACACAAATAAACCAGAAAACATGTAAGAATTAGCACTGTAAATACAACAAACCTTTGAGCCTATTTCACAAACATCAATGGGGTCATTATCTCCGCAGCAACCTGTACTCTTATCCTTATGATGAGGATCTTCCCAAGTCTAAACAAAATAAAAAACAAACAAACAGAAGTATAGGTTAGTGCCCACTATAAATTATCTTTATCTTCTCATACAACCATCAAGTTTTATAAGCATCCGTGAACGAGAAGAAAAACTCTTTCAGAAATTAGAGGGAAACCTAGCATGCAACTATATCCTTTAAACATCGCAATGATGAAAATGTAATGAGGAAAATTTCCTCTTTGCTCTCATTTGTATAGTCACATCTGGAAGTGGGTGTCCTTTCCAGACATATTCCAAACACTGTCTAGGTTCATGTTCAGAGTTTCAAGACTCAGTTCAGACATCCCTGTGTCTCTGTCCTGGTTCCCACCTCAGGCCTTAGCAGTTACCTCCATCTTTCACTGCTTCTGTTGATATAACAGGAAGGGGGTAGGAGGTTGTGGGATGGGTCCTGGGTTTACAAATGAGTTTCCTACTCTTTAAAGTATTTTGACTACAGGACACATAATTTTCCCTTCATAAACTACAGAACAACTGTATAAAAAGTTTATCCTATTTTTCTCATTTAAAAAATCTTCTGCCTTTGTTCTTAAACTAGAAACCTTAGCAAAAGCACACAGAGATGTCAACTCCTTAATTTACTGAGAATATTATACACTGGTGGCTACAAATACATAAACTGAAACATTTAAAAAGAATAGCTTAATATAAATTAGTTACCAAGTTTCAATATCCCTTGCAAGTTTAAATCTTGCTTAGGATCTGCTTACTTCCAAAAAACAACAACAAAAACACACAATAAAGCGCCCCCCCCCCATAACTACCTGATTCTAAGTAGACTGTAGAAATTTCCAAAAATTAGTATTATTTAAAAAAATCACTTTATTGGGGACTCATACATTCTTATCATAATCCACACATCCATCCACTGTGTCAAGCACATTTGTACATGTGCCGCCATCATCATTCTCAAAACATTTGCTTTCTGCTTGAGTCCTTGGAATCAGCTTATTTCCCCCGCTCCCCTTCTTCCCTCACAAATCCTTGATAATTTCAGTCAAAAATTATTTTTAGTTTTCAGGTTTACATACTGAGGGATGGAGCGTCATCTCAGGATTTGCTTTATCCTTTTTATCCAGCATTTGGGGTTATCCAAGCTCAGTTCCCCAAGAGATAATGGAGGACCCTTGCTCAGAGTCCCATCGCTGATTAACATCAGCATTTCCCTTTGGGTCCCAGTTACAGTATATTCAGGAATCAATGGATCCACCCTCACTAAAGAAGGAGAGGAGTTGGAAATCAGCTGGAAACCCAACAACATTTCACTGCTCCACGTGCTCATGAATCCACTGCTGCTGAGTGGATTGACTGGTGGCAAATCCATGTATCTCAAAGCACAGCTCTGCTCCATATTATTTTTGATGGGTGCGGTGTTCAGACATGCATCCATGGGACTTCCTGCTAAGCCTCCGCTGAGTGGATTCAAACATTTAACCTTCAAACTGGCGATGGGATCTGTTTGAACCATTCAGAGACTCCATACTGACAATGAATGTAGAACCCTAATTGTTAATCTTAACACACTGTTTCTATGTCGATTTTTGGGCAAATCTTCATGAGCTCCTTTACCAGCATACACGACAGACTGGAACAGTTCTGTTTTCAGCTCTGCCTTTGCTATCCTACATCCTCTGGCCTCATTTTGTCCACTACAAAGGGAGATGCACACTCAGTGATCTCTAATTTAGCTTCCTTTCAAGCAACAGCCAGGGGAGGTCATTTTGGTAAGGTGTAAGGCAGCTTTGAGTGCGCCCTCTCGTGGAGCTTTGGGTGTATAACTTGGGCAGGGAAGGACCCAAAAAACCACTTCAGGATGTTAGCCAAAGGCAGAGAAGGAAGTTACAAATCTCCCCAACATTTCACAAAGAACTTCTAAAATTAAAAAAAGACGGCAACCAAATACAAAATGGGGGATGGGGGGGTGTTAGACGTGAACAGGTAGTTGAAAGATGAGGCAAAGAGGGTCTTTTTTATTAAGAATAATTTTACTGGGGGCTTGTACATTGTTTTTCACAATACATAAATACATATATTGTGCCAAGCACCATCACATGCCTGCTGCCGTTATCATTCTTCAAATATCCATTTTTCCACCTGAGCCCTTGATATCAGCTTCCCAACCTTTCCCCTTTGTCCCTGCTCCCCCATCCCCCACCAACCCTCAATACTTTATAAATTATTATTGTTCTGTCATATCTTTCATTGCCCGACTTCCTCCCCCGCACTCCACTGATGTCTGTCCTCCAGATAGGAGGTTATGTGTAGATCCTTGTAGTTGATTCCGTCTCTCTACCCCACCTTCTCTCCACCCATCTGGTAACTCTAATTTCACCACTGGTCCTAAGTGGCTCACCTATCCTGGATTCCCATTATCTCCAGCTCCCCTCTCTACCAGTGTACATTCTCTAGTCAATCTGGATTTGTAAGGTAGAGTTGGGACCATGATAGTTGGGGGAAGGAAGCCTTCAGGAACTAGAGCAAAGTTGTATGCTTCATCACTGCCTCACTGCACCTCGACTGGCCTGTCTCCTCCCTGTGACTCCCCTGTAAGGGAGTGACCAATTACCCACCAGTGGGCCTTAGGTCCCCACCCTGCTCTCCCCCTCATTCATAATGATGCGATTCTTGTTCTTGGTGCTTGATATCTGCTCCTTTCGACCCCTCTTGATCATGTAGGCTGGTGTGTTGGATTTGCTGCTAAACGGCCACTCATTTATCTTCAAGTCTTTAAGACCCCAGACACTTTATTATTTGGTTGCTGGGCACCATCTGTTTCCTCCACTCTGTTTGCCTCTGTATCCTTTTGTCTTCAGCAACCATATCGGGAATCAACTGATCAATTGATTTTGATTTTTGTTCTTTGATTCCTGATACCTGATTGCTTCAACACCTCATGGTTGCACAGGCTGGTGTGCTTCTATATGGTGGGCTTTGTTGCTCCTGAGCTAGATGGCTGCTTGTTTATGCTCAAGCCTTTAAAATCCCAGATGCTAGATCTTTTGATAGCTGGCCACCATCGGCTTTCTTCACCACTCTTGCTCTTGCTCCCACATGTTCTCTGTGGACGCTTTGGGAAGATGCGTACACAGTGATATGTTTTTTTCCCCTGTTTGATGCCTGTGACCTAATCCTTTCTACACCTCGTGGCCACATTGGCTGGTATGCTTCTTCCGTGTGAGCGTGGCCCCTTCTCAGATCGACAGTCTTTTGTTTATCTTCAGGCTTTTAAGAACCCAGATGCTACATCCTTTGATAGCTGGGCACCATCAGCTTTCTTCACATTTACTTATGCTCCCATTTTACTTCAGGGATCGTATTGGGCCAGTGAGTATCACGGAATACCAGATTCATAGAACAAAGTATTCTTGCATTGAGGGAGTACCTGGGTCAGGGATCAAGGTCCACTTGCTACCCCAGTACTGAACCTATAAATATATATTCTTAGATTTGTTCCCTCCTTATCACAATTACATTTATGTATGTACATGCCTATGTTTAGACCTCTGCAAGAGGAGGGTCTTTTAAATAAATGAAAAGATGCCCATTTTGATCACAGAAATACAAATTTAAATTCCAGTGAGATTTTATTTCACTAAAGGAAAAATATGATTATGCAAATGACTGGTAAAGACTAGAGAAACAAATCCAGGGATATTCATAGGTGTATAAGAAAGAGTTTTATATAGAGCAATTGAATATTGAGAAAGCATGCCAGCCCAGTCTAGATCAAGTCCATAAGGCTGGCATTAGCTCATATGTATGATACCAATCTATAAATCCCTCTTCAGATTCATGAAACACAGGCAATGATGCCGGATGCAGGATGATCACAGGTCAGTGGGTGGAAAGTCTTGTGGATCCAGTGGCATTGTTAAGCATCTCAACGCTGGCAGGGGTCTCCACATGACTTCTCCAGTCCTGCCACACTGGCTGCCATCAGCTTGCTCCATGTGGCTTGTCAAGAAGAATGTATGACAGTCTTCTCAGTAGAGAGGCTCCAGGTGAGAAAGTGACTGTCCCGCCTCAGCGAGCTACTTATCTCTTTAGCATATCCAAATGAGGTCATCAAGCTGTGACCTAATTGACAGGTAAACTCCACTCTTTCACTCATAAGTCTCAAGCTGACAACAGATTATGTAACTACCACAGCTTGGGTCAATAACCAATGGCCAGGGAATCATGAGCCATGAAATTAAATGAAAAAAAAAAAAAACTGCCTTAAACAAAACTATGGAAAACACTACTTAAAATGTGTTTTTTTAAAAAAGTACAAAACATAACTTTGAAGACTGAGGTGTGCTTGACCTAAGCCACAGTATTTTCTGTTGTCTTAGATATGTGCAAAGGGAATAGAGAAGACCAAAAAGAATAGAAGCATTTGAATTATGATGTTGGTGAAGAATAAGGAATATACCAGGCACTGCCAGAGAATGAACAAGTCTGCCTTGGAAGAAGTGCAACGAGAGTGTATCTTGTTTCTAGCACAGATGTCTAGACTTTGTCTCCCACACTTGGGGCCTACCATCAGAAGGGACTATTCCCTGGAGAAGGACATAATGCTCAGTAAAGTAGGTCAGCAAAAAGAGGAAGTCCTTGAAAGAGAAGGCTGACACCGTGGCTGCACTAATGACCTCAAGCACAGCGGCCATCGCATGCAGGCAGCAGGCTGGGCAGTGTTTCTGTCTGTTGAGTCCAGATGAGTCTAAGCTGACTCCATGAAGAGCTGTGCCTTCTAAATACTCACTGTCAGGGATAGGACGTGGGAAGAACCAGCTATCTGCACATTAAATGAATTCTGGGTGGGGGATATGATTTTTCTGGCAAGGTCAAACTCAATCTTTCATGAAAGCATTTTGGCAAGTGTAGGAGATGTTATTAAGATTTATGATTTCAATGGCTGAAAGTTGGAGATAATGGCAGCACAATGCTGATTTGCAAACTACGTGAAGAAACAACAAAAGTCCACTGTGAAAATGTTCTCCCAATCATGGTTAGTTTGGTAACTGCTCTAAACAAATTTCTAGCCACAATGAAATAAAGCACAGACAAACTGCAAAATGCAATGCCCACACACATACCTGTGATAAAAAGTGAATTCATTAATTTCGCAATTATCTCCTCATTTGTGTTGGACAGTTTGACTATGTCCATATGTGGCAGTCACCTAATCAGGTGTCAATTTGAGGATTAAGAATGTAGGGGTGGAACCTAGCCTATCAATCTGGAGATAATCAATGAGACTTCCGTGTGCACATGGCCCTCTCCTGAGAATTTTGAAAAATCTGGTACTTCCTTCTGGATAAGGTGAGCAGACGTCCTGCTTTTTAATAGTTTAATAACGTCCTGAGGCATTTTAAATAAACAAATAAAATTTTAAAAAATTAAAATATATTACAATACATTCTATGAAATTCTTGCATTCTATGAAAATTTTTGTTGCTTCATGTAGACCAAATTTTTAATCAAGAGTCCGCCCTCCCCCAAGTCAATGGTGTCCCGCTTAAAATCTGGTCACTTTATTTTGGAGGAAGGAGATACTATCTCTCTGCTCACTCCTGGGGCGACATTGCAGCTGACAAGACATATAGCAGCATGCTGATGGACTCCAGCCCCGGAAATTGGAGGAGCAATGGGGAGACCCCTGGCAGTGCTGAGATGCTTCTACTGCCACTGGATACACAAGACTCTGCACCCACTGGCCTGTGATTGTCCTGCCATCATTGCATGTGCTTCATGAGTCTGAAGAGGACTTATGGATCGGTATTGGACATATGGGCTAATATTGGATTTCTGACCTTGGACTATACTGGGCTGGGATGTTTTCTCAATGTTCAATTACTCTTGTATATAAGCCTCTTTCTTATACACACATGTGTGCTTATGAATTTGTTTCTCTAGTCTACCCGGACTGACACACAGTGAATTAAACAGACAGAACATGGAATCTGTCTCCTGGTTGGAGGAAACCGCTAAGCGAGCAAACAATACAACATGCTAGTGTTGTCAAAAACAAAAAGCCACCAGAGAATCACTGTCAGTGAGTC
>PVJH01014928.1:0-55325 GCA_004026705.1 Nesogale talazaci | reverse complement strand
GCAGGCCTCATCAGGCACTACACAAGATTTGCAAGAACAGGTAGATTCTTTAGCAGAAGTAGTATTACAAAATAGAAGAGGTTTAGACTTACTTGCTGCAGAGCAGGGAGGTATTTGTTTGGCTTTACAGGAAAGATGCTGTCTTTATGCCAACAAATCTGGAATCGTAAGAGACAAAATCAAGTGGCTGCAAGAAGACACGGAGAAGAGAAGAAAGGAGTTGACCACGGATCCACTGTGGACCGGGCTCAATGGATTGTTGCCTTACCTCTTGCCACTGTGGGCCCCCCTCGTTAGTTTATTGCTTTTGCTTTCATTACGGCCAGTATTATTCAACAACCTCATGGCATTTATTAAGTAACAGACTGAGACCATTCAAGCAAGGCCCCTGCAAGTTCATTACTGTCGCTTGGAGATGAGAGATCTTGAACAGAGTGGCACACACGACTAGTATGTGATAAGACCCTCTGCCTCCATGAGCTGAACTTGACAGCCAATGAAGGGTAAGATCAGGAGCACTCTTTACCAACCTAAGTCAGGCCATGGTGACATTAGAAGGCCATAGGCCAATGACGGGTAAGGACTGAGTGTGTGTCCTGACAACCTAAGACAGGCGGAGTTCCCAGGAATATATTACTTGAAAAAATAAAAAAGGGGGACCTGTCAGGAGCCGTCAGGCCCAGACATGTTTGACCTGGCTACAAGCCGGATATGCCTGAACTCTGTTGCAGTTTGTTGCCTGGGGTTTGTAGCTTGTCGCCTTTGTAACTGTAAACAGCCCTGGCCTCTGAAGCCTGACTTGCAGCTGTGCTGCCATTCACTTGTTTATTTTGAACATCACGATATGCTAATTGCCTAAGCTTGCTTGCCCTATAAAACTGGCTTACTTCTCCCAAATTAAAAAAAAAAAGAGCCCCACCCCACCCCATCCCAGAAAAGATGTAACTACTGACACAACGTATGTATGTATGTAAGTATGTATACATTATGATGAGTGCTGTATGAGTCCCCAATAAAATGAATTTAAAAAAAGCAGAAAAAAAAGAATACGATAGAAGAGACCCAACCCTACAAAAAATTGTTGCAGACCCAATATAAGCAGAAGAACAACACTCATCAAGCATAATTAAGAGAACGTCACAAAGAACAACCTCACCCAAAGAGTGACAAAGAGAAAGCAGTCCTGAAAATAGGAATGGCTTAAGAGTGGAAAGAAATCAAGAATGATTAATCCTCACAAACACATGCATACTGAAAAGAAAAGAATATAAGGAAACATCAAACACAAAAGGTATAAAATGACATCACACATTCCACAGTTGGAGATAAGAGCCCTAAATATCAATGGACTGAACGCAAGAATTAAAAGACTGAGACTATTAGACTAGCCTAGAAAATACAACCCATCAATCTGTTGCCTACAGGAGACACATCTCAAGACTACAGACAAAAATAGGCTGTCAATTAAAGAATGGAGAAATGCATATCAAGCAAACAGCAATTCAAAATGCAGGGGTAACAATTTTAATCTTGAATAAAATTGACCTCAAAGTGCAAAGCATAAAAAGAGATAAGGAGGAACACTATGTAATGCTCAAGGGAAGGATAGACATGGAACCAATTTTAAACAAATATTTTTAAAAGCATTTTAAACTAATATTCCCTGAATGAGAGACCCACTTAAAACCAAACATTCCAAAAGATGAAAAAAAAAATCACGGCCTCAACAATTATAGTGGGTGACTTCAATACACCAGTCTCTGAGAAAGACAGATGACAGGAAAAGAAACTCAGCAAGGAGGATAGACAGCTATACTACTACAGTTAGACAATGTGATTTGATGGATATCTTCAGAGTTTTGCATTCAAATACAAAAAAGTTCACATTCTTTTCAAGCCCATGTGGAACATATTCGAAGATAGACCACATGCTGAGGCATAAGGCGAACGTACATAAATGTAAGCACATTGGCATCATTCCGCCCTCTCTCTCAGAACACTGTGCCATAAGGTTGGACAGCAACAAAAAGAAGATGAAGAAAGCATGAACAAATAATTGGAGGGAGAACCACTCTCTATTGCAAATGGAGGGCATACTGGCCCAGATCAGAGATGAAATTAGTAAATTTCTAGACACTGTTGAGAATGAAAACACAGCTTACCAAAACTTATGGGGCACAACAAAAGCAGTTATTAGAGGAAGTTTCATAGCAATACATGCACGCCTGAAAAAGGAAGACTGTCTAGCACACTAAAACAAATGAAAGGGGAGGAAGAGAGAATGGAGTGCATTCTGGCCCGCTGAGCCTTGAGGACGATATTCCCAGTCATAATAGCCAATGCACAGAGAGGACCATGTGGCCGACCCCATGATGAAACACATCATCCCTCACTGACACAAGGCTCTATGCAGACAACAATGGAGAAACCAGATCTGGATTGTACCCTGCCAGACCCAACCACACCATGGCAAAAAACTAAAGGTGTTTAACAAGACATGGAGTTCCAGAGGGAGGGCCAAGGATATACTTTGGGGCCAGCATGTGGAACTCTATCAGACTCAATGGGGGGACACTCTGGGAGGTCAACAAGCAGACCTTGAACTATTTATAGATTTTTATTTTGTTATTATTTCTATTTTTTACATACATGTATTAGACATTGTTTTTCTTTTGTTGCTGTTGTCATCGTTTTATTTTCTTTGGTTGCTTCTTCTTAGGGTGCCTTTTTTTTTCCTAGTACATATTGTTGTCTCTGCAGGTCTATCTAGATAAGAAAGGCTGGATGAATAGTCCAAAGGAGAAAATAACAATACTGATGGTTCCCAGGGGGAACATGGAATATGGGGAGGAAGGGGAAAGGAAGTGGTATTGACCAACCCAGGGATAAAGGAACAATAAGTGATTAAAAATCAATGACAAGTTGGGTGCAAGAGGCCCGATAGGAATTGAGCAAGCATAATGTAACAGAGAGAAAATACTGATACCCCCATGCAGGCTGAGCATGACAGTGGGACAAGAGGAAAGTAAGAGCAAATAGAGAAAAGAACTGGGGGGTAAAAGGTATTTGTTGCGGTCTAAACACAGGCATATATATATATATGTGTATGTATGTATGTATATATGAATATATTTACAATAATGACAATGAGGAAATAGACCAATGTGCATACACTTTTTGGGTTAATATTAAGACATCAGATGGAGGGCTGAGCCCAGTGACATAGTGGCTGTGTGTGGGACTTCAGCCCACTGGGTTGGTGGTTCAAATCCAGCAGTAGCTCTCCAGGAGCAAGGCTAGAACTCTTACTCCCACCAGAGGACACTGATGCCCACAAAAAAAGACACACATCAGACCTCTACTCAATACTACTCAATACTACTCAATACTTCCTCAATGCAAAAACACTTTGCTTTATTAAATTGACATTTCCTGGTGCTCACCTTCCCGGCCCGATCATTGAGTACAAATGTGTGCAAAGCAAACGTGATGAAGAAAGCTGGTGGTGCCCAGCTACCAAAGGATGTAGCATCTGGGATCTTAAAGACCTGAAAGTAAACAATCTAGCAACCATCTAACCCAGAAACAGCAAAGTCCAGGTGGAAGAAGCATACCAGCTTGTGCAACGATGAGTTGTCGACAGGATCGGGTATCAGGCATCAAAGAACTAAAAATTATATCTTTATAAATGAGGGGGAGTACAAATTAGGGATCCAAAGTTTTTCAATAGGTGAAGCAATATTCCCTTACAGAGGGGTTGTAGGGAGGAGATAAGCCAGTCAAGGTACAGTGTAGCAACAATGAAATATTCAATTTTCCTCTAGTTCTAAAAAGTTTCCTCCCACCCATTCTCTTGATCCCAATTCTACCTTACAAATCCAGCTAGACCTAGGAATGTACTCTGGAGCCCATAACGGGGGTAATTCAGAATAGATGATCCCTTCAGGACCAGGGAAGAGAGTGGTGATGCCAAGAGGGTGGAGGGAATGTGGAGTAGAAAGGGGAAACCTATTGTAGGGATCTACATATGACCTCCTCTCTGGGGTACTGTTTTTTGTAGTGGGTGAGGAAGTGGGTGAGTGGGTGAATGGATACATTGGACAGTATATGATGACAAAATAATGACAATTTATAAATTGTTAAGGGTTCATGGAGTAAGGAGAATGGGGAGGGGAAATATGTTCCCCCTTTGTACTAGACCTTCCCTCCACCCTCCTGGCATCAGCACTCTCTCCCCGGCTCCCGGGGGCCTAGGTAGAAGAAGGATGTTTCAAGAATGATGATGGCAATAAATGTGCAAATGTGGTCTGCGTACAATTGGTATATGTATTGATTGTAATAGGAGTTGTATGAGATGAGCCCCCAATAAAATGATTCATTAAAAATAAAAGAAACCATGCACCAAAGGGAAACACAAGGCCCAAGGGATGAAATAACAAAAACAAAATGCAAATTAACAGACATCACAATAGACTTGAGAAGGCAAAGAATCTCATCATTGACCAAGAGCAGTGGTGCTCAACCTTCCTAATGTGGCAACACTTTTAATACAGTTCCTCATGTGACGGTGATGCCCAACCATAAAATTATTCTCATTACTATTTCATAATTGTATTTGCTACTATTATGAATTGTCATGTAAATATCTGATATGCAGGCTGCAGTTTCTTTGTTACAAATGAAACATGATTGATCACAAAAATGATATGCAATTATATACTCTGAAATATTTATTTCTAATTACAAATAAATGAAATTTTATCTTGAAGCATGGTATAGCATGGGTAATGGTCTTAATATAACATTGCTACATTTTGCACCAGTATAGATAAAAAGTCAACATCAGTGTAAAGGTTAAGATAGCTTTTTTCTCACCAAATCAGAAATTTCTAGGGCAGTCTTTGTTATAGCACAACGAAGATTATCTTCCAAAATAAATCTACTACTTTATTTAGACTTGATAACTCACAAAGATATTTTACTGGAAATGAAAGAAGGTGCAAAACATGCTCAGAAAGAATAGGATATGATTGCAAACACTTGACCCAGAATTTTGTAGCTGAAATGGTAGAGAAATCAGTTCTCATTACATCACTGTTAAGTTCAATGAACTCCTCTTATGCTGTCTCGGGAAAATCTTCAAGTTACACTATGGATGAGCTTCTGGAAAATGCAAATGGACTGTCAGGTAGATAAAAATGGCTTGGTGAGCCTCACCTTTTTAGTTCTCTGGTCGCTTGCTCTCTGATGGTTGGACCAGGGTGCAGCCTCCTTAGCCAGTTCCCTGCTTCAGCTGGCAAGACTCACTTCCTGTGAGATATCCTGGAGAAGAAGCCACATGGACCTTCCCTGATGCAGCCCTGGGTGCTGGAGCAGCCATACTGCCAGTGCTGAGATGTTAACATGCTCACTGATTCGACTTTCCTACTGCAGTCAGCATCATTGGATGTATTGTGAGACTAAGGAAGACTTTGGAGATGAGTGTCAGGCATATGGGCTAAAGTTGGACCTATGGGTTTGGACAGCATGGGTTGGAACTTACGGGGTTTGGGATGCTTTCTTAATGTACACTTACCTTTTATATAAAAGTCTCTCTTATACATATGAGTTTCTGTGTATTTGTTTTTCAGACTAACTAACTAACTCTTCCCAGACTAACACAGTAGGCAGCGTGTAAATTTTATTTTCATCCTTTTTTTTTTTGCCAAAGCTAAAGTTTCATTTGGAATGATCAGATTCTTTTTAAAACCAATAAAGGCATGTTGCATTTGGTCCTTTAATGATAAATTTAACACATCCGAGATGGCTAAGATGTCAACCAAGTAAGCTGTCTTCTGCAGTTCATTTTTATTGCTGTAAAGTACTTCAAATGGCAGTCTTTCTTTCAGATTAAAAAAGGTTTTAAAACTTTAACCTCTTGGCAATCATCTCACTGAAGTGTGAAACAGCAGAGGATTAATCGGCACATCCAATTCATTGTACAGTTGCAAAACCAGTAGACGGTTTAAAGTGCTCCCCTGTACAAAGCTGACAGAATTTAAGACACTTTTCATTACTTCTTGTAATTCTTGTGGCAGCAAATTCATTGCTAATATTTGTTAATGAATAATACAGTGAGTTCTGGTGACTTTTGGTGACTCATTCAGTACCAAACATTGAAATCCAGAACAACATTCCACTTAGTGTCCTGTAATATCAAGAAGTAGCCAGAGATGGTTCGCACACAGGACCCCCAAAGATTTGGGTCCCTATCCTGTCAAGGAGGAATGCTGGGTAGCCAGAATAGAGACTAAGAGGGCATTGTCTCCCCCATGCTTTCATAGGGGCACAACAATAGATTTAGAAATAAATAAGGCACCCATTAGACACCTATGGAGGGGAAAAAATCAATCTGAGCTTGTACCAACTAGGACCACCTAAGCACTGGTCAAGCCAAACCTCACCACCAACTAGGCACATGATATTACCCAGGTACACTTAAACTCAGCCAATAAGGTTGGCCAATATCCTCAACAAGATCTCCTCAAAAAGTGGGGGTAAAAGCAGTCTTAAGGTAGACTGCCTCTCTCTTTCCGGTGTGCTTAGCAGATGGAGGGTGGGAATCTCTTTCATGTGTGGGTGCACTTCCACAGTTCAGGACTCCCTCTTGGTCCCTGGGATTTCCTAGTTCCTCAAGAGTGGTTTTGTGCTCCTGTTCCTGTAGCCTATCCACACAGATGATTTTTTTTTTTTTTTTGCTTTTAGCCATGAACTCCTGCATGGGTCACATGCAACTTTGTATGCTCTCCTGAAAAAGTGTGTTTTTTTGAGACTGTAACACCTGAAACTTCCCTTTTCCTCACAAAAGTCACTTGGATTACAAATGTGCTTCTGCACATGAATTCTTTCAGTAGTAACCGAGGCATCCCAATCCAGAAATCTGACTTTGAGACCTCTACTTTGAGTCTTATGCCGCTTTAAATAATTATGTATGTAAGATCAGATTGACAACAGCAATATTAAAAGTTTCCTGAGAAACTCAAGCAACAGGGGGGTTAGATAGTAATGGCGGGAAAATGTGAAAAGTATTTTGAAAGCATCAAAGCACCATGAAAGATTGTAAACAATGTCAGTTGATTATAAATGTAAAAGTTGCTGAACGAAATTATGTGTTTTAAAGCTGTAAATTTTCATTAAAATATTCATTTTCCTAAATTGCATGAAGTCATGAGTTGACTGTTTATAAGCAGTGATGAGCCAGTGTCCATAAGCACCTGGGATCAGTTTTAGCCACACCAAAGCGCATGTCTTCTAAAAGCCATAATTGCACCATCTCAGTGCCACAGTTCTTTCAAATCTTGGCTCTTAGAAGTCGAAACCCTTCTTAATGACCATTCACAATGCATCCTGAGGGAACCTATAGGAAATTCCTGTTTTCCCTAAGTACTTCTGCATTGACAGAAATGAAATTTGTTAGCTACATTTATGGCTCAAACATGATGTAATTTCACTGAGCAATAAAGTCCTATTGTCAAGAGTCATCTAAGTGGATATATTTTACAGCACAAAATATAGCACCTAGCTTAGGGTTTTTTAAAATAAACTTTTCATATAAATTTGTTAACAATGTTCATAATAAAAGTGTGCCCAGCTTGTCAATTTCAGAATTTTTTTTCAATGATTTCATTGGGGGCTTTTATAGCTCTTATAACATTCAATACATCATTTGTATCAAGCATATTGGCACATATGTAGTAATGTTGATTTCCAAATATTCTCTACTTAAGCCCTTGGTATAACCTCCTCTTTCCCCCTCCATTTTGTTAATTAATCATTTTATTGGGGGCTCATACAACTCCCATCATGATCCATACATACATCAATTGCATGCAGGACACATTTGCACACTTGTTACCATCATCACTCTCAAAACATCCTGGGGGTCTGAGTGGAGGGAGGATGTTTTGAGAATTTCAGAATTTTTTCTGAAGAAAATTCAGAAAATTTTCTTCAGAAAAAATTCTAGAAATGAAATGTTTTCAGATTGAGATATAATTACAGATGTACATTTTACGCTGGAATCATTTTAAGGAAAGCATTTGAAAACATTCCTCACAAATTTTACTACAATACAAGTTTTACAAAATAATCAGGATTAGATCTCACAAAACTAAAACAAAAATTCCCAATATATTTATTTAACAATATATTTTATAGTACAAAACAGAATTCTGAGGAGTAGTCACCTGACCCTAGAGCTTTTTACTACACCAATAAAATGTTGGCTATGATAAGAGAGAAGAAAATGTGAATTATTCAATTTACCTAAAGTGCTTATAAATCATTCCTCAAAATAGACATCTCATGATAATAATATTCAACTTGAAAAAAACTTTGTTTAAAATTTTCCAATTATTTACAAATGAAAACACAGTTCCAAATGAGCAATGACTCAAAGAAAAATCTGTATTGAAATTAGATCATACTTTCAGAAGAGAAACAAATTTTAAAAAGACAAAAGTACACTAAATGTATTGAATGTAGATAAAACAGTGCTTAGTAAAAATGCAAAGCTTTAACTGAAAATATCAGAAACAGAAATTATTACAGAAATTGACTAGTGCTACGAGGGGAAAGAGTAAAATTAAATTCAGATAATGCTATAGTAGAAATAGCATAGTATAGCATATATAATGCCATAATAGAAATAGTAAATATTAGGTAATCATTATTGAGATGGAAACTAATTTTGAAATAGGTAAAATACATAAACCTAGGAGTTGCTTATTTAAGAAGATTAATACAATGGATATGTGCCTATCAAGATGATTTCAAATAACCATTAGAAGGGGGGATATAGAGTTTATTGCAAAATAAAAACCATCACTATATAGTCTCTAAATTCTGAAAGATAATGAAAAGATATTATAAACAAAATTTTGCCAATATTTTAGCAAACTAAAAAGAAGTGGATCAAATCTTTGAAACCCCAATCTCTGAATACACATACACAATTAAAAAAATAGAATAGCATTTTAACTGTTAAATTTATTCTATAATAAAATCCATCTACCACAATGCTCTCAGAAAATCTATTCACAGAAAGCACTGGCTGTAAATTCTTGTTAGAATTTAATCAAGCAATAGCACCAATTTTGCCCAAATGCCTTTAAGGACAAGAGGAAATTGAAATGCTTTCAAGCTCCTTTTATACACCGACTATTAACTCAGGCAAAGATGAAGCAAAGATATTAAGTGATGTTTTATAAATTCATCAATTATATGCAATTTGCCCACAATTATTTAGGAATTCAGCTTCAGATTATAAATATATTTAAATGTAATTCAATTAAGCAGATTTCATTATGGAGAAAAGTATTAGACTTGGGGCAGGGGTGGGGGTGGGGTGGATTTCATTGCCCTTGAGTCAATGCTGATTCTTGGGTAAGGCTAGAGCAGACTCAGTGGAAGTCTGTCACTTCCTGGAAGTAGAAAGCCTCTTCTTTCTCCCACTGAAAGGAGGGTGGTCTTAAACTATTGACCTTATAGAATGCAGCCAATGCACAAACCACCGCACCATGAGGGCTCCTCACTTTCGTTACTGACTTTGTATAAAAATATCCCTGTAGTTAGTTATACCAGCAGACACATTTTTGTAAGCCTAGGTGTTCCCTGCCACCAAATCAGTGCTGACTCTTATCAGCCCTATAGGACAGGGGCTGTGGGGGTTAGTGAGATCGTAACTATTTAAAGCAGTAAAAAGGCCCATTTTCTTCCATGGAGGAAGTGATGGTTTTGAACTGCTGGCCTTGCAGAACACAGCCCAATGCAAAACTTCTATACCACCAAAGCCAAGTCTATCGATATACCTAAAAGATTAAAACCTGATGCTAATTTACTTTATGAACATTCGAAGACACTGTCATTGCAAGCATCAGAACAGCCATTATTACCCAAACAAATAACGTTTCTGGCCAAATATGCATCTTCTACAAGCACAAGCTGTTGTTTCATTGTTGTTAGTGTTTTCATAGTTCCTGAGTGTGCAAAGTGTCCTGATATTTTAGCCAGGATATGTGAACGCTTCTGTGGATCAAAAGGTTGTTGTCTGGACAGGATAAGGGAATATTGTCTGGTTTTCAATCCAGAAAAGGATGGTCAGGGTTGTGTCTTCTTATCATACTTAATCAATCTGAATTCTGAGCAAATATCAGAGAATCTGGACTACGTGAAGAAGAAGGTATCAGAAGGAGAGCTAATTACCAACCAGGGATAATCAGATGGAGCAGCCTTGCTTGCTAAAAGTGAGGAGGACTTGAGATACATTTCGATGAAGATCAAGAACTGCAGTCTTCAGTATGGATTACAATGTATGGACAGAAAACAAAAGTCGCCAACTGGGACAGGTAACATCATGATAAACAGAAAATATTGCAGTTGTCAAGGATTTCATCCTGCTTGGATCCACAATCAAAGCTCATGGAAACAGCCGACAAGAGGCCAGGAAACCTCTCCAAAGTCTTGGAAAGTAAGAGCATTACTTTAAAGAGTGAGATGTGCCTGACCCAAGCTTTGGTATTTTTAATTGCCTTAAATGCATGTGAAAGATGGACATTGGGGTCCAATGTCCCTCTTTAGCTGCCATGTGGACTCCCTGTGGCCCTGCAGCTCGATGCTTCCCAGTACAATGAGCTTCCCAAAAGTTTCCTCTCACCAGGCCCCGTGGAGGACCTACTACAGCAGCAGCCAGATACCCATGCCATGCTAGACGGAAAGGACCTTATTACTGGACTGGCACCCTTTACATTGCTGAGAGCCTCTTGGTCAGAGGGCTCTGGATTAGGATTCTCACTGGAATACCCTGCTGTTAGTTTACATGCTGTGTCCCGAGACCTAAATGCTTATCCACGAGAACATTTATATGCTATGGTGAATGCAAATGTTGGAGAAGAATCAAATGAATCTGTTGATGATGAAGAACACAGTTGGCGATGATGCTGAACCTTTTGCTAAATGTTAATTCGTGCCCAGTGATAGATCAGTCTTAGAAGCAATGTTTGCTGCAATGTGTGAATGCCAGGCTTTGCATCCGGATCCTGATGATGAAGATGTAGATTATGATGGAGAGGAGTATGATATGAACAAGGGCAGGGGGACATTCCTACGTTTTTTACCTATGAAGAAGGATTATCCCATTTAACAACAGAAGACCAGGCCATGTTGGAGAGAATAGAAGAGACGCTTTCTGAGTCGGTGAGCACTCAGTATAACATGGTTGGGGTCTGGGATGAAGACTTTAAAGAGATTTCAAACATGGGATGGAGGTAGATGCTATCCCGACAGTTGATGGGCAATTTGAGGATGCAGATGTTGATCACTGAAAATTACTTTAAGATTCTGCCCATGACTGTAGGAGATCTTGGTGCCTCTACATAGTAGAGTTGGGATTGATGAAAGACTTTTTCCTTCTCCAAAACTCACTTGAGCCAGTTTTTCTCTTGAGACAGTAATAGTGATAGTAAGCAGTCACCAGCAAAAGAAACTTATGACCTTTATTAACAAAGGTGAATTTACTAAGAGCTTTTGTAGTTTACTGTTGGCCCCAAACTTTCTGACTCTAAGTACTGCAGAGTATGCCTGTAGTTACTCTTTCTCCATCTATGTCTTCTACAAGCTAGCAGGCATACATGGTGAAAGTGCACAGGGATTTGGATGTGGAAGTAAACTCATTGGTGAAGACGTTGAGAGACAGAGAGACCTCATAGATATACTATCCTCTTTGTTCATTTTCCTTTGTGGCAAAGATCTTTTACTAATTTAAATGGGGGGCAAATTAATTAATTAAGGCATCTCTAGGGAGTCTCTCCTAAAACATCCCAGTCACACAGTCTTGGGCATCTCCTTTCACCATGCTTCATCTGTAAGATTCCAGTCTGTTATGATCCACTGGGTCATAGCCTTCGGTCTCCAACCTCTTAAAGGGTCATTTTCTGTAACACAGCAAGTGAAATTGGGATGAGCTTCTTAATGTACTTCCTGAGGATGACTTTGTCTTAGTAATAGCAAAACAAATAAATATAGTTTTCTTAAAAGAAAGAAAGATGGAAACTGAATAAGGTATGCCTAAGAAGAATCAAAAGGAGTCTTGGTAATGTGATTATGAGTTGGCCTTCTAACAGTAAGGTCAGTAATTGAAAACCACCAAGGGCTCAGTGGGGGAAAGATGGCGATTTCTACTTCCATAAAGAGCTATCATCTCAGAAACTCACAGGGGCAGTTTACCCCATCTGATAAGATCACTCTGAGTCAGCTTCCTAAAAGGTCAGCAGTGAGTGGATGGAACAAAGCTGCCTGGACATTTGTTGATTGATGGTTAATGACTCAACTGAGACAAAATAGCTACAAACCTATATTAATCATAGGAATATGGAATGTACAGAGAATGAATCTAGGAAAATTGAAATACATAAAAAATGAAATGAAATGCACAGTAAAAACCAGAAATTCACTGCTATCCAGTAGATATTGTCTCACAGTAGAACTTCTGCTGCAGGTTTTTGAGTGTGTAAATCTTTAGGTGAACAAAAAGCCTCATCTTTCTCCCCAAAACAACTGATAGTTTCAAACTTTTTGAAACTTTTAATTCAAACTTCAAACTTTTAACTTTGCAATACTGCTAAGCGAATCATCAGAAAAGCTAGATTAGATGAAAAAGAATGTGGCATCATAATCTTGCTTGCTGAAAGTGAGGAGGAACAGAAGCACTTGCTGATGAAGATCAGTGATTATAGTCCTCAGAGTGGATTACAACTAGATGTAAGGAAGACTGAAATTCTTACCACAAGACTAATAGGTAGCGTCATGATCCATGAGGGAAAGATTGAAGTTGTTAAGAATTTTTTCTTATTTGAATGCACAATCAATGCTCATGGAGGCAGCTATCATGAGCTCAAACAACCATATTGTATTAACTAATCTGCTACACAAGACAGACCCCTTTAGCATATTGAAGAGAAAGGGTGTTACCTTGAGGACTTAGGTATGCCTGACTAAAACCATGATATTCTCCACTGCATCATATGCCTGTAAGAGTTAGACATTGAATAAAGAAGATCGCGGAAGAATTTATGCCTTGTAACTGTGGTGTTGGAGAAGAATTTGAAAGTATCATAAACTGACTACTAAAAGGACAAACTGATCTGTATTGGAAGAAGTAAGATCAGAGGGGCAAGGATGGCAAAACTTTGTCTAACATACTCTGGACATCTGGTCAGGAGAGACCAGTCCCCAGAGAAGGACATCATATTTAGTAAAATGGAAGGGCGGGGGAGGCTTTCAATGAGAAGGATTGATGTTAGCTGCATCGATGGACTCAGGCATAGGAACAATCTTCAGGCTGGCACAGAATCAGGCAGTATTTAGTTCGGTTGTGAATCAGGGTGCTTTGGATCTTGCCAATTCACCTAATAACAATAACAACAAACATGCAATTGGCAACCCAATTCGTTATCTGCTACAGTACTAGAGTTGCTCCTATACACATTATCATAAATATATAATTTATATCTTAGAAAAGTGCTGTAGACACTGAATAAACTATGGCCAGCTGTTTCTGCATACCCACTAATGAAATGAATTGTGCTTTCCTGTTTTGTTTGGTTTTCATGGTGTATGAACTAGACTATTGAGTTAGTAGAAAAGCACTAACTAATGTAGTAAACAAGTAGCTAAATGGAGACTTCCTCAGGAATTGTTCAATGTCATTGAGAAATAAGAGGGGAAAAGATTAGGAATTTGCTGCTCAGAGTTGTGTGATATTTGTTATGAATAATGTTTGAAATGAAGTCATCAGCCATATTCTGACATGAAAAGGTAAACCTGCCTGGAAAAGTAGGAAGTTAATGGTGAAAATATGTTTCCTAGGTTACCATCATTTCTGTCCTCTGGTGATTTGAAGTCTGAAGTAAACACTGAGCCTAAACAACTTAGTGGACCCACTATGATGACTTGGGGTCCACTTTTTTGTTGGGGAAAGCTTAACACAATGTATTATACAAATAGTTGTCATTTCAATTTATAAATAAAATAGCGTAAAATACGCATATGTTCAATATTTCTTATTAATTTAGGGATTAATTGTGATATCTGAACTTAGAACCTGCAAAAGAATTAATGAAATACAGAGATAAAAATTGTGTAGTGCCACAGATTTGTGGAAGAGCAAAAAATCTGGAATAGCATGAAGTTGGAGAATTTTCAGAGATGAGTTTAGTAGGTATCCTGGATCCAAGTCATCTGTCGTTTATAATCCACTTTGTAATCCACTTAGAGAGATTGGGCTTGTTTGATTGGGTGAGCAGAGTCCATTGTTGAGGTTTAGAGAAAGGAAACAACATCATTTTCTAATCTAAGCTATAAACATCTGGGCTATGTCAGCTTCTGGGAGGTAAAGGTGAATGCGGATCTGACAGGAGACCATTATAATGCACCAGTAAGGAAACAAGAAAAGAAAAAGAGGAGGATAAGTCGATTCATTATTTATCTTCAAGGCAGACTCAACAATATTAGTTAAGTTCTTCAAACACACTGCTATTGACTCATAGTGACCCTGTAGGACAGGGTAGAATGACCCTTGTGAGTGTCTGAGACTATAATTCTGTATGGGACTAGAAATCCCCATCTTTCTCCTGAAAGATATTGAAGGGTGGTTTCAAACTGCTGACCTTGCTGTTAGGGTGCAACCACTAGACACCAGGGGTTCCTATCAGTTAGGAAAGTAGTGAGTTATGTAACAAAAATAAAGCTTTGAGGACACTGAGATGTTTGGTCTGCACAATATTAAATGTGATACTTTACATGTGATGGGCAACTCCTACCAAACAGGTGATTCCATGTAGAATATTGAACGTATACATACTAAATTGATATTATATTGGAAAGGTTTATTAGATAGTTAAAACATATGTTTGAAAAGTAGGGGAGAGACAGGGAATGAAGACACAAAATCGGGATGTTTTAGCATGTACAGATGATGAAAATGAGCACTGTTTCTTGTGTTCTTGTTTGGGTTAGGAGGTAAATCCAGGGCGATGAAGTTGATCTAAAATATCCATTTCACAAATTGTTCTACCGATTCTGACCACTTAAATTACCTGACATCGTGGTTTTAAAAGCATTTAGCCTCTAACCGAAAGGTTGGCAGATTGTACCCACCAGTTGTTCTGAGAATGGAAGTCTACTTTCATAAAGAATTAAGTTTTGGCCGCCTTATGGGACAATTTTGCTCTGTCCTACAGAGTGCTATGAGCTCTAAGTTGCCTTATGGCACTAATACCCTATACCCTAACCACCTATGGGCTTAGGTGATTGTCCTGTGTTATATTTTGTGACTTCACGCATCACACATTTTTCATGGAAGTCTCTTCCTAACCTTTCTTGTTCTATCACTGCTCACTTAAAGCATTGCTTTCTCTGGGCAGCCATTTCTGATCCCAGTTTGATTAAGATATCCCTACCCTATCTAACCTTAGTATCATATGAATTTAGTGGTAATGACACTTACTGCTTTCACTTATTATAGCATGACCACCTCCTTAAGTATTATATCAGTGTCTGCAGAACTTTGTCTTTTTCAGCAGGATATTTCAGTATCTGTCACAGTCTGACAAAAATAAATCCTCCAAACATATTTTAGTTGAATGAAAAAATGAATTAAAATATGAGAATGCATTAAGTAGTTTTCACTATTTTACAGGTAAACAGTCTCTTGAATCTAACGTGCGTACCTCTAAAATAAAACAGGTGGAAACAAGGAACAATGTCACCTATTTTTGTCCTCCTGGGGATGACTCAGAAACCAAAGGAACAGAAGGCCCTTTTTGTCTCATTCTTTCTCATCTACATTTTGACCATGGTTGGAAACCTGCTCATTGCTGTCAGTGTCACTTTCAGCATGGTTCTGGACACAACTATGTACGTCTTTCTTGAAATCTTATTACTTATGAAAGTTATTTAGTCATCATCCATCCCATCTGAGTTGATAGCAGACTTCTTTGGGGGAAAAATCACATCATTCCAATTGTGCATGTTTCAGCTTTTTACAAAACAGCCCCTTAGTGGGTCAGATGTCTCTATTGGCAATGGCCTATGACCATGTTGCCATCTGTAATTCCTTGCATTATTTGGTTATTATGAGGCAATGGGTATGTGCTGCGCTGCTGACGGTGTCTTGGGTTGGAAGATTTTTTTTTTACTCTGTCATTCAATTTAATTCTCTTTAAGGACTCCCATTCTGTGATCCCAATGTCATTGATCACTATTTGTGTGCCATTTACCACCTATTGACAGTTGTCTTTTTATGTCATTGGCTTCTTAAGGACCCTGGTGATATAGTGATTATGAATTGGGCTGTGATCCACATGATCAGAAGTTTGAAACCAGCAGCTCCTCAGGAGAAAGACTGGACTTATTGCACTCGTAAACAGCTTCAGTCTGGCAAATCCAACAGGGGTCACTCAGAGTCAGCATTGACCCAATGGCAGTGCATTTGGTACCGGTTTGAGTGGTAGTCTATGAGGAGTCATTTGCACCGTTGTGTTTCTCCTCTTACTCGTTTCCTATGGTATTATCTTGCACTCCTTAAAGAACCTGAGTCAGGAAGAGAGAAGAAAACCCTCCCCACGTATGGTTGCACATGATTGTGGTAGCCTTATTCCCCACCCCAAGCCCCCGTATTTTCATGTGTGCAAGACCTGCTAAGACTTTTCCCATTCACAAATCATTGAGTATGTTCTGTACTGTCATAACGCCTAAATTGAGCCCCTCAATCTGCACTCTAAGAAAGTCAGAGAAAATAAAATGATATGCAGAAACTCTGCGGTTAAAATGATGTCATATGAGAAATAATTGTAACAACATGAAATGATACTCTACTGTATATGGGAAGGTGTTTTCCCTGCTTCAGAGTCAGAATAACACTATTTATCAATAGCACTTAGATTTGATATGTAAATCCTTTGAGGAAAATCCCAGCAGGAAATTAATTATCCTATGAAAATACCTTATTTAGAGCTATTTGGTTTTCAATCTATAGCATACTGTCTCCATGAGGACTGTTGTTAAAATGTAGATTCATGGTACATGGCTTTAGATATCCTACCTCAGTGGTAGTGGGGTTATTACTGCATGTCCAAATTTTAAACAAAATACCTAGATTTTTATCGATCTAATGGGTCTACAAACTCATTGTATGTTCACATCCTCAGCCATTAATGGGGTCACCTTGTAAGGCATTTCCATGGGAAATATCTTTCAAAACAGAGGCTATTGAGACCCACGGAATTCTGAAATCTTCACAGGTCCTGCACTTTCCCAAATGCAAAGCACATATACAATATTCTGGGCCAATAGGATATCAGTGGGATTTATCCCCACTTTCAGTCTCTGCACTTGTTAATTATATGCCATATCAGCTCTGACTTATTATGTTTCTTCTGCCCAAAGAGCAAAGTCTGGTGTTTATTTTGTGCATATTTGGGACTTTAAGTTATTTTTCATAACTATTTGTTCCCATGGTGAAAAAAATACATGGTTTTGCAAAGTGGAGAAAAATTTATGTATCATTTCTCATATGTATTTATAATTTAGAAGAATGGTTTAAAAGATTAATCTTACCACTTATAGTATGTGCATTGACAGAAAAAAATTATTTATTTGAGGGTAAAGTTAAATCAGAGACCAATAAAATAGTCCTTATCAAGATCATCTTATGTACTGAATGCCCAATCAATAGTAACTACTAAAATCATAAGCATGATTTGGTGTGGTACTTTCTGAAATCATAATAAAACTGCACAAATGACTCCATCCCCCCAACTCCATTCTCTGCAAATAAAGAAAGGATGATCCAAAGGTATCTGCTCTCTTCCTTTGATGAATACTCAGAAAACTTACTGGCTTTGTAAGTTTACAGAAATTGTAATTGAATCCAGCCATCTTGAATATTCCTGAACCTCTTGTATTTGGGATTTTCTCATACCATCACAATGATTTTTAATAATTTCTGCAATATCTTAGCTAATTTATATATAAGCAAATGTGTTTTTAAATAGAAAGTATCAACATTTAGGTTCCTTCTCCTTATTTTACCAGTTTAAGAATATATTGTTAAAAGACTGCCCTCTGTATTCAGTTTCCATTGTTACTGTTTGGGCTTTTGAAAACATGTAGTACGTCTACATTTAAGAAAAAAATCCCAAAGGTGACAATAGTTATTGGTAAAAAGGGAAACCATATAGAATAGTATACACTAAAAAATCAATCTCTACTCCCACTCCCACCAGAGAGCAGTGATGCCAAAATAAAAAAAAAAATTCTCTATCCATCTCTTAGAGTAGTCCACCAGTGTTCCATTCCAGGGACAATTATGATACCCAGTTTCTTAGTATTATTCAAAAATTATCTTTAAAGATAGAAACATATTTACATATAATTGTATATTTATGTCTATGAATAAAATTTGTATTTTACAACTCAACATCTTGCAAATCTTTCCATCCCAATGCAAATAATTCTAACTCAATTTGAGATATCTTGACTCTGCATGACATAAGATTATCACACTGATTTTAGGTGATTTTTGCATTATATTAGTTAGTTGATACCGAAGTCATTTTTAATGGAAAGTATTGTCATGTATGTTAGTACTCATGGTGTCACCAGTGAAAGAGTTTCTCCCACACAAATAATAGTTTTAAAATGTTTTTGTTTTAATCACATCAATTATATGACAATATGTGATATAGTTATAATTTTTCTTAAATTTAATATGTCTTAGAGTATATGAAAACTAAGGAAAATGGATTTTTAAAATCTTTCTACACTGATTTACAAAGTCAACTATCACAATGGGTTGGTAACTAAACAGAAGTCATTTTTTATTGTTTCTTTTTTTCCCTTTAATTTCTGTTTCATTCTCCAAAAAAAATTATACAGGTTCCTTAAAATTACTGATCACAATATTGATACAAAAACTCCAGAAAATTTGACAAAAATCAGCAAGTATTATAACACTTCAACTATGAAAAAAAAATTGTGTATTTGTGGAAAGTGCAGATGACAGTAGATGATGTTAAATGTCAATGTAGTTGGATAACAATAACAACAACTCAAACCAGAGCACATAACAAGGCTTCAAAAGTAAACTAATAGAGTTTTTAATTTATAAGTTTATTAATAATATAGGCTGCATTTATGGAAAAATGATTTTGCTTCTATAACTGACTGCAGGAGTATTGTTATGAAAAATATGCATACTTGGTGAAACATTACCCAAGAATTTTATTGGCAATTTTGTGTCACCTCTCTGATAGCACCACTGAATGCAGTCCAAACTCCCTGCAACCCGCAGTTGACACCATTGGCATTATTACAAATGTAATGTATCCCATCTTCTTCAGGTTGAATCTAATCCTCTTCATGATATTTATGTCTAAAATGAATACAGGTCTTTCTGACTACATTAAAGCATGAGCTTCCATGATGGAATTACTGGATCGAGTGGCATGCATGTTTACAATGTTGGTGCTCAGATTTATATCCAGAATATCATTTATTGAGTCCAGCTACACTCCTTGACACCTTCTATAAAAATGTCAGTCAGCCACCGGAGAGCAGTTATGCCCCCCCGCAAAAAAAGTCAGTCAGTTTATCTATATTCTTGACAACCGATCCTTGATTAAATATTTGTATTAGCTGACAACCTGGTTACAGAAAATGTATTTCATTTCCCTATTTTCATTGAAATTTTTGAATAAAATTGAGTTTGAATGCCATTTCACATGTTGGTGAGGGAGCAGGAAATTCCATCTGTGAGCAGTGTGCAAAAGAGAAAAGAAAGACTGGTGGAAACTATAGAGTCCAGGTTTTCTTCTTTGTATTTTTCCCTTTCTACCATTATTTTTTACAAGAGATACTGTTGCTAACATCTGATGGATTGTGGCTGAAAGCACAGAATATCAGCAAGATATTTACTTACGTTTCCTTGCCTTCATAAATCATTAGACATCTGACCATATATTAAGTTCAGTAATATGGGAGTACCGTCATTAGCAGGGTACAGGGAGTGCAGTTTGCATCAGTGAACTGAGGTGTGACATCAAAATTACTATCTATAATATTCTTGTGTACTCTTTTAGCAGAATGTGTTATTTTTAATAGAAACAGTCCTACAGTCAATTATGACTAGAAAAATGTTTCTCATAAGCTCAGTTTATATGTATCAATACGCCTATAAAGCTAAAACTCTAATTTTGTCTTTGAATCTTCTAAGGCTTTCTGATCCAAGCTGTCATTATGACCCAATTAGAGGCAAGCATTGAATCACA
The DNA here is from genome assembly GCA_004026705.1 of Nesogale talazaci. NCBI lineage: Eukaryota > Metazoa > Chordata > Mammalia > Afrosoricida > Tenrecidae > Nesogale > Nesogale talazaci. The sequence continues at coordinate 34,962 of PVJH01014928.1, read as the reverse complement.
TGATTTCATCTGCACTTACTACAAGGTCATACTGTTTTTTTGTTCATTGATGAGGGTGTCTTTATGCTGGATGATCTTTTCAATTTGTTGGTGCATGAGGGTCAGTAGTATAGGACCATAGTATTTGTGAATCTCTATGAGTAACTTCTGTGAGAAAAACTCACACATTGCCATGGTTTCATTTCTATCTCAGAGCCACTTCTTTAAAGAATGAAGTAGGATTTAAAGAAAGAGAATAGTCAAAAAATTCTCTACTCAGTTACCAATACTGTTATAATTAATAATATTGTAAATCAATAAGGAAGGATGTAGATTATTTTTCTTTGTATTTATATAATGTAAGAAGTGATACATTTAAACCATTTGTAGCCATATTTATCACAGAATGTCATAATTAAATTGATTAGTACATGAATGTTGCTACATACCTGTTGCAATTAGCTTTTCTTAAAGCACAACTAAAAACTGAATGATCTGGTATGAGAGGAGGTTCAAAGAGAGGTGACACCAGGAGTTCTTGCACTGGAGGGTACCAACCCTGCTCACACCACTGTCTTATAGAGTAGGAAGATAACTGAAAATGAGCTAGATGTATATGCATTGCAAATATCTGCACCATGTTGAGGAGTAAAAAGCATATTTTCTACAAATATGAATACACATATTCATAGAGAGATATGCTTCAACCACCCCAATTATTTTCTTGAGTAATATTAAGAAAATGGGTATAGTGTCAGACTCTGGGGTGGAGCACTAGGAAACTGCCATAAGAAATGGATGAGATGTACTTTTTACTTTGTACCATTTCAAGTGATTTCCATTTAGTTATTATTATTGCTTTTTAATTGTTTTTATGCTAAACATATTACATGTGCTCAGATCCCATATGATGCAACAGAGACTGAATAAAGATGGGATCTTAAAAGGCTTGAAGAGCAACAAGTGACCATCTACCTGGGAAGCAATCAAGCTCATATGGAGTGTGATCATGAGGTGTTGACAGGATCAGGTATCAGAAGGCTCAAAACAATCACATAGAGACTAATGGGCGTGGGGGATGGAGTGGAGCCCAAAGCCCGTCTGCAGACAATTAGGCATCCCCTCACGGAAGGGACACAGGAAGTGATAAACCAGCCAAGACGTTGCATAGCATCAGTGAAATATGCAATGTTCCTCTAGTTCTCTGATACTTCCTCCCCCCACTGTTAAGAGCCCAGTTTTACATTGCAAATCCGGCTAGACCAAGGCATGTGCACTGGTTCAGATAAGAGCTCTCAATACACTGAATGCAAGACAGATAAACCCTTCAGGAGCAATAACGGGAGTAACAATACCATGAGGTTAGAGGGGAAAGCAGGTGAGGGTGGGAAGCAGAAGGGGCAACTGATTGCAACAATCGACCCATAACCCTCCCCACCTCCAGGGTGATGAACAACAGAAACATGGGTGAAGGGAAACAGCAAATGGAGTAAGAAATGAAAGTAACAATAAGTTTATCAAGAGTTCAGGAAGGTAGAAGAATGGGGGAAGAAGGAAAAAAAATGAGGAGCAGATAGCATGGGCTCAAGTAGAAAGAAAATATTTTGAAAAGAGTGGCAACAAATGTACAAATATACTTAACACAAGGGATGTATGGATTGTTAGAAGAGCTATAAGACCCCTCAATAAAATGATTTTTTAAAACCATGGTAACCTATGTACCAATAGACATTATAGTGTTTATGATAAGGAGAATGAATATAAATGACAATGCTTTTTCTATTAAATTTTAACAAGTTTAGTAATACATTGATACATATTGTGTATATATTTAAGATCAGTATGACTATATAAAAAATCTCACTTGCTATTTCATTGCACTTTATTTATTGAACCCCTATTCTTCTGCATGACATTTTTAGATGCAGTAATAGGCAAGATATTTAGAGCTTCTATCCTAGTAGATACCCTGTGATCATCAATCCAATCATATAGTTAATTCTTTAATTGTAGACTTAATAAATGCATGTTCAAGGAAAGGAAAGGTACTTCAGATTCAATATTTCTGAGACTCAGAGAAGGTGCTGTGTCAGAAATTCAAATTACTTTCCTTGTGGTGGATGAGACATTTATTCACTACCTAATACCCTGACTCTGATGGCCTGCTGGTTATGCCTAGGGTAATGGCAAGGTTAACATTTCAAAACCACCCTCCACTCTGAGCGAGAAAGCCCGGCTTTCTACTCTGATCAAAAGTCTTGGAAGCTCACAGGGACCATTTCGCCCTGGCCTCTAAGACTTGCTATGAGTTAGCAATGAATCAATGGCAGTGAGAGACTTATTCTTCTCCAGAATATTTTCATGGCATCTTTTTAAATCTCTGAATTTCTCAAAATGGCTTGGTTTTCCTTTCCTCCTTATGAGAGCAGATCACCAAGTCTTTTTTCTCTTCCGGCGCTCCACAGAGTGGGTTTGAACTGCAGGCTGTAGGTTAGCAGCTGGCCATTAACCAGGTGCATCTTCACAACCTGACTTTACATTCCTAGTACACTGACAAACAGTCACTCCTTGATGGACACCAGAACTCCAAATTCTGGAACATCATCCAAACGGCTGATATTTATTAGACTGAGAGAATCTGAAGACAAACTCTAAATGTCAATAAGCAACTGTAAATTAAATAATTAAGCTACATGATCATACCTGGTTCTGGCCCAGAAAAAAATGAGGATGCTACTGATTCTAGAAGAGATGTCAGTCAAAATCTTCATCTCCCCAAAAAAGTGGATCAACAATATTTTCTTTCTTTTTTGAAAGAAACACTTCCATACTGTTTACTATGGGTCAGACAGAGTTATAAGCAGTTTACATACAGTAATGTATGTAATTAATCCCACCAATTTTATGAGCTAGCTATCATTACCAACCATTTTATAGATGAAGGGACTGTGACATGAAAGGATCAAATAACTTTCCCAGATCACATTCAAACCAGACTCTGATCTTAACAACTGGAATGCACACTCAGAACAAATATATCCTTTTGTTTTTAGTATGTTTATATTCTGATTAGCTCCTGTGTTGGCCTCAGGTCCAAAGAAAACTTGTTAAAAGAATATTAAACATATAGCTATACCAGCTACAATCCCTTAAAGGCACAGAAAAAAAGGAAATCAGAAAGCCAGGACATAGAGATTAAGAAAGCCAGGACATTGAGGCTGTGGGATCTAATTGCAGTCTCCCCTAGACCTTTGACCAAGACAGTTCACTTTCAGAGTATTCATCACTCTGGGCAGGGGATGGGCAGGGGAATTATGGACCCTCTCTTCAATGTTAGGGAACAATTTGAACAGTTTTATTATCATTTCAGAGACTCCCACAACAAATAATATGTATAATAGTTAAACTTTATGGAACTATTAGTTCAAATTAAAGGCTTTATAAAGAGTGTTGCATTCATTCGGACCTTAATTCTGTCATTACTCTTTAATTTCGTCTAAAAGAGGTTGTGTTTTGTCAATTTCAGATGATAAGTGAAAAAAATTGACAAAGTAGTGCTCTTCACTGTGCCTCTAAATTATTCACATACAAAAAGAAATAATACTTAAAATCTTTTACATGAGCAGAACAATGAAAATATGCCTCTCTGTGATCAACTAGTTAAATAAATAAGTTCAGTTTCTTTAGTGGTTTTTCCTTTAGGAAGCAGGAATAAAAAGGAAAAGAACAATCCCAGACCTGATCTGACAGATGATTATCAAGTTCAGAAAGAGAATGTGAAAATAGGTACCCCCAATATTGCTAAATACCCAGACTATTGTTTATTCGCTTTGCAATTGGAAAAGTGCAAGACTTGTACTGCAAAATCTATGAAGACTTGAGAGTTTCTGGTTCTCACAGCTTCCACCATGAAGGATACTTCTCATGGAAATTCCATTCCTGGTGACCCCCATTAATAGCTGAAGATGTGAACATAATTATAGTCCCACTACTCCAAGGTAGTTCATAGATCACTTGATTCAAAAATATCTGGATGATCTGTTCCAAATTCAAATATGTACAAACAACCAAACTCCTACTGAATTAAAATGTGTAGTCATTCCCCATTTTAACACAGTCCTCATTCCGACAATATAGTATAAATCAAAAATCAAATGTACAATAAATAAATCTTTGTGAGATATTCCTATAGTCATCACTCATTTCCTGCCTGGACTTTCTCTCAAAATACATACTAGTAAACATCTCAATGCTTTGGACAAATATGCTTGACTGAGCTTGAAACAGAAAAAAAAAGTCTTTTTATTTCACAATGTAAAGAATGAAGCAACTTATGTTGCTGTGATTATTTCTCATTTGAAGTCATTTTTTACCCCAGAGCTTCTGCATAGCATTGGTCATCTCTGAATTTCTCAGCGTGTAGATTAAGGGGTTCAACATAGGAGTTATGACTGTGTAAAATACACTCAGTGATTTGTCAATGGGGAAAGTCCTTGCAGGTCTTGCATACATGAAAATGCAGGGGACAAAGAAGAAGACCACCACAGTGATGTGGGAGCCACAAGTGGAGAGGGCTTTTCGCCTCCCTTCCTGACTCAGGTTCTTTAAGGAACGTAAGATAACACCATAAGAGATGAGTAAGAGCAGGAACACAATAGTACATATTACTCCTCCATTAGCAGCTACTAAGAAGCCAATGACATAAGTGTCAGTACAGACAAGTTTCAACAAGGGGTACATGTCACAGAAAAAATGATCTATGATATTGGGGCCACAGAATGGGAGTCCATATAAAGAGGTAAGTTGAATGATTGAGTGAAGAAACCCTCCAATCCAAGACCCTATCAGCAACACCACACATACCCATTGTCTCATTATAATCAAATAATGCAAGGGCTTACAGATAGCAACATAGCGGTCATAGGCCATCACCAACAGAAGAAAGACCTCTGATCCACCAAAGAAGTGTTCTGTAAAGAGCTGAATCATGCAGGATTGGAAGGATATGGTCGTTTTCCCAAAGAACAAGTCTGCTATCAACTTGGGTGAGATAGATGATGAATAAATAACATCCATAAATGATAAACTTCCAAGAAAGAAGTACATGGGTGTGTCCAAGGCTTTACTGAAGGTGACAGTTACAACAATAAGCAGGTTGCCAACCATGGTCAAGATGTAGAAGAGCAAGAATAGAACGAAAAGAACTTTCTGTTCCTTTGGATTCTGAGTGAGTCCCAGGAGGATAAAATGAGTCACATTATTTCTCGTTTCCATCTATTCTTTTATAGGTGCTCACTCCAGACATCACCTATAAAAGAAGATATTTTAATGTAATATATAGCTTGCATTTAATTAAATGTGTTGTTGTTGTTGTTGTTGGGTACTTCTAAGATTGTTCACTCCTTGCCCTATCCTGTGCCATTCTCACAAGATGTGCTAGGTGCATCTATTCATGTCAGGCCCTAATGGCATAGGTCAGCTATTAACTGCAATGTTAGCATCAAAATCATCACTGCTCTACCAGAAAGGTTCCTCTCCCATAAATAGTTACGGCCTCAGAAGCGTTTGTCATCTCTGAGATGAGATGGTGTGCACCGTCCTATCCTGTCTTACAGGATTGCTGTGAGCCTGTATCGCTCCACGGCAGTGAATTCAATTTGAGTCTGGTCATTGATATGGAGCTATCCTGCTGGAGAAGACAAAGTTCCTGACCCTTTCAGCTATGGGTACATAGTCATATGTGGCCAGGTGATCACAGACCAAAGCAATGAGTATTATTACAGTTAAATTTGCATGATCTTGAGGTTGTATGGAGTAGACACGTTTAAATCAATGTCGGATCAGAAAGGGCTTCCCAGGGAAATAAATGCTTTATCTAAGGTTTAATGAAAAGGTGACAGATAAAAAAACACTGGACAATCACGCACACCCACTCCATTTCAATTCATAGTGCAGAACTGCCCCAAAGGGTGTCCAATACAGTAATTCTTTACAAAAACCGCCTGCCACATCTTTCTTCTGCAGACAGCTAGTGGGTACAACCTACCAGCCTTTTGGTTCTTTAACAGCACCCACCTAAAGCAACTTAGATAGTCAAAGTTCACAGAACAATTTATAAAAGGAAGGTTATAGAGGAAAGGTCACTAACTTAGATTTACCTCTGACCCACTGAAACTTACTTCTTGGTGTCTTTGTTGAGACTGCCCTCCACTTTATGATTAATAAAAGTTAAAGCATCTGAATTTTGTGTCTTCAATCTTTTATTCTCTCCTAATTTTCTAACCAATATTTTAACTGCCTAGTAGATATTTCAGAAGCCTTACATTTGATTTTCTCAAATCCACATGTTTTAGGAGGGCAGAAATGCATTCTAGTCTGAACTGGACTGATTTACATGTCCTGATGCTTCCAGCAAGAGTTTCTTGAACTTAAGAACTTTTTATAACTCAAATAATTTATCATAGAATAAACAAAGCCATGTAATTGCAAAGCCTAGTTTCCACTCTTATCTGTTGAAGTCTTACCTTTGAAGCATTGTTCAAAATCTGAGGACTTTTTAACTGACCGATAAGGAAATTCCTCTTCCAAGCCAGAATGACCACAGACAGCAGAAAGCTTCATACTTCTTTCAGAATACATTTTATTTCCTATAGCTAAGCCTGTCCATTTTTGTCACAGGCTCTCCTAAATCTGTCCCCCAAAAGCACTACTACTTGAATTAGGATCTGTTGTAAATAAAATTGATGATGCAAATAGAAAAATTAAAATTTTCCATTGCTCGGACATTTTTCAAAGAGGCAAACAAATTCTATGTCTCCATGAGAAGATGGAAATACATCAAAAGAGAAAAGTTGCCATTTAGAATTTTTAGAATCTCCTCCTTAATGTTGGTGAAATTACACTAGTTGTGAGGAAGTTGATATGGCACAAACTAATTGAGCTTTAAATTGCAAACTAGCATTCTTATGGTTTTTTTCTATCATGCTTCAAGGTTAGCCGAGCATCTTCTAAAATAGATGCATACATTCATAAAAGGATAGTGTCATCTACCCGACAGGGGCAAGAATCAATGGGCCTTTTATCCCTTCTAACTGCAAGGTTTATCATTGAGACCTATAATTGGAATGTGTCCAACACCTGCTTAATTAAATTCACTTGGATTTTAACCAACACTTTGAAAGAATATCGATATGTAAAAGTCCTGTTAGGTCAATCAAGTAATTAGGGTAGGAAGCTGCAACAAGGAAAAGTAAAACAGTTTCAGGATCATTATCAGATTATTGTCAATGAAATAGTAACTATTATTCCAATTACTTTTTTCCAGAGAATAAAAATTTAGTTACTTTTGCTCCCTTTTAGTACTTTGACATAGTCAGTTTTTCTTTTATTAAATATTAAATTTGTTGTGTGTTTATTAAATATTATATTGAGTATATAATATATTAATATAATATATTACTAATTATATATTATTAAATATTGCTAGAGGTCTTTCGTCCTGTGAAGATGTAATAACCAAATGTTAATCCTATTCCATTTTTTAAAAATTGAGCATCTATTTTGTGCTGGTTGCTACACTTATACACTGAAGATAAAGTAATTAACAACAACAACCAAAAAAGGCAGGAAAAATATCTTGCCAACACTGACCTTATATCCTTGTGATATAGCTGGGAAATAAGTAAGGAAATTAGTTATTAAAGTAATTATAGTCTGTAATAAGTGCTATTTCAAACAGTAAGTAGATTCCTATGGCAGAAAATAAAAACAGAATGTTACTTGGGGATAATTACACATAGCCTCTTTTAAAATGTGATATTTAAATGGAGATCCAATGATGAGATTCACGTTCATAGGAAGCAACGTTGCATTGCCCTAACTTGGCAACAGCATCTCAAGTTCAAACACTGAACAGAGAGTGTATCTCTTTTGCTGGCTAGGTTAGAACCCTCATAGACAGCTAGTGAGATTGCAAACTTGTGAAATCACCATAGAAAATGGAATGGCTGCAACCATCTCACACACACTTTTCCTGATTTTAGACTATGATGTCTCTATGGCTCTATCCACACAACCGTATCTCGATCCATGTACAAGTTCCACATGAGCACAATAAAATGGTCTGGAGCTTCCCTTCTTCACAAGGCTCCTCGTTTTTTGTTATTAGTCACATAGCTGAACACCTTGGTAGAGTCAGTAAAACACAAGTAGTAACCATATTTCTGGCGTCACGTGCCTTCAACAATGTCGTCCCCTGCTCCATGTCCTCTTCTAAATCTGGCCTACATCTCTGCAAGTTTTAGTGGTTGGAGCATGTATAAAAAAAGTAATTGTATTGATTGGCTTTCCTAGAGGAAGATAAATATAATCCTGTCAAATTCAACATAATGATATGCTAGTGATCGAGAAATTAGGGAATTCTATGAACAACTTCAGTGTAAAATTAATCAAACATGTAATTAAGATTCATTGGTTGTTATTGGCCATCATAATGCAAAAGTTGGAAATGAGAAAGGAACAGCAGGTGGAAAATAGGGCCTTGGTGATAGAAAAAAAGCTGAAGATGGAATTGTGCAAAACCACCAACCTGTTCATAACAAATACCTTTTTGCAACAACACAGAAGACAAGTAACAATACCCATGAGCTTCCCTAGATGAAATACATAGATTTAAATTGACGATGTCTTTGGGAAGAGATGATGGAGATGCTCAAAATCGGCATCTAAAACCAGGACAGGGTCTGACTGTGGAGCAATACATCATCCATTGCTTATCTGTCCTCCAGAGCCAAAATACCACCTGGAGCCTATCCAAGAATGTCTCAAAATATATTTGATCTATTGAGTACTAATGACAGAAGATGCCATAAGGACTTCAAGAATATCATACAAAGTGGATGTCAGAAGAGACTCTGAAACTAGCATTTAATCAAAGAGTAGCTAAACACATCAAAGAAATGGTGAAGTTAAGGAAGTAAGTAGAACATTTCAAAGGGTAGTTCAAGAAGATGAAGTAAAATATTACAATGAAATCGGCAAACACTTAAAATTAGAAAACCAAGAAGATGCTCAGCATCTATTTTTTTATTCAATCATTTTATTGGGAACTCATACAACTCTTATCATCATCCATACATACATCCACTGTGTCAAGAACATTTGTACATTCATTGCCTTCATCATTCTCAAAACATTTGACTTTTACTTGAACCCTTGGTATCAGCTCCTCATTTTTCACTCTCTTCCCACTACCTTCCCATCAGAACCCTTGATAATTTTTAAAAATATTATTATTTTGTCAAGTCTTACACTGTCTGATGTCTCCCTTCACCCACTTTTCTGTTGCCGATCCCCCAGGGGGTTATATGTAGATCCTTATAATTGGTTTCCCCTTTCTACCCTGCCTTTCCTCCACCCTCCCATTACCATCACTCTCACCACTGGTCCTGAAGGGTTCATTTGTCCTGGATTCCCTGTGCTTCCAAATCCTATCTGTACCGGTGTACATTCTCTGGTCTAGCCAGATTTGTAAGGTAGAATTGGGATCATGATAGTGGGGAGGGGGGAGGGAAAGCATTTAAGAACAAGAGGTAAGTTGTATGCTTCATCATTGCTACACTGCACCCTGACTGCACCCTGACATCTTCTCCCTGTAGCCCTTTTGTTAGGGAATGTCCAGTTGCCTACAGATGGGCTTTAGGTCTCCACTCCACACTCCCCTCCTTCGCAATGATGTGATTTTTTTTGTTCCTTGATGCCTGATACCTGACCCCATCCATACCTCATGATCACACAGGCCTTTTCCATGTGGACTTTGTTGCTCATCAGACAGATACTCTTTTGTTTACCTTCAAGCCTTTAAGACCCCAGACAATATATTTTTTTGATATCCAGCACCATCAGTCTTCTCCACATTTGCTTATGCACCCATTTGTCTTCATCAATCATGGCAGGAAGGTGAGTATCATGGAATGTCTGTTTAAAAGAAAAAAGTGTTCTTGCATTGAGGGAGTACTTGAGTGGAGACCCAATGTCCTTCTGCTATCTTAATGCTAACCCTATAAATATATGCACATAGATCTGTTTTATGATCATCACATATAAAAATTACATATGTACATGTCTGCATTTAGACCTCTATAAATGCCCTTTATGTCCTAGTTCTTTCCTCTATTTCCATTTATTTTCCTCTTTTCCCACTATCATGCTCAGCCTTCATTCAAGTTTCAGTAATTCCTCTTGGTTACATTGCCCTTGATCAAGCCCTACGAGGTCTCTTACACGCTTCTAGCCACTGATTTTGGATCACATGTTGTTCACTTATCCCTGGGTTTGTTAACACCACTTCCTTTCCCCCTCTCCTCCTCTTCCATGTTCCCTAGAACCATTGGTCCAGTTGCTTTCTCCTTCAGATTGTTTATGCAGCCAATCTTATCTAGATAGGCCTCCAGAGATAACAATATGCACCCCAAAAAGAGCAAAACAAAGCAACAACAGCAACAACAAATCAATGACAAAAAAAAAAAAAAACAGGGAGGAACCAGATTTTTTTTAACGAAAAGCCTGTAAATGGTTCAAGGTCTGTGTGTTGACATTTAGGAGTGTTTTCCAATCAAGTTGGATGGGGTGCTAGGTTCTGGCCCCAAAGTCTGTTTTTGATACTCACTTGCGACTTCATTGCTCTGCTTTCCTTGCTGTTCTATTGCACGCCCTTAGTGTTTTGCCTCTGTGTGGTGGGGTCAGATTGGACACAATTCCCTCACTGTGTCTCCAGTGTTGTCCCATGTAGGACTATGGGTCAGTGAGGGTTGTCATATCTCAGAGTGGGGCTGGCCATATGGTCCTCTCTATGCATTGGCTGTTCAGAATGGGGATATCCTCCTCAAGGTTTGGTGGACCAGGATGTGCTCCACTCTCCCTTCCTCCCCCTTCATTTGCTCCTGTGTGCTCTGATCAGACATGCCACTCTTCAGTGTTGTCCTCTGAAGTAAATTCTTCTGAGGAGAGGGGTAGCTGTCCACGTAGTTGGGATTGGGCTGCTCGGCATATCTGAAATTGAAAGAGCTCAATAAAAATTTCATTCTATGAAGGTCAAACTTGATAGTGAGACAAGGGGAAAGTAAAAGGAAATAGAAAAATAACTAGAAGGCAAAGGACACTTATAAATGTCTAACTACAGGTATGTACCTATGTAAATATATTTATATATAACTATAGGGCAATATAGCTATGTACATATATTTGTCCATTAAGTATCCATTTAGCAGATGAACATTGGCCCTCTACTCAAGTATTCCCTCAAAGCAAGAACACTTTTTTCTAATAGCCTGACATTCTATTATGCTAATCTTCTGGACATGATCCCTGAAGACAAAATGGATGTACATGCAAATGTGGTGAAGAAGGCAGATGGTGCCCGGAAACCAAAATATATAGTATCTGGGATCTTAAAGACTTGAAGATAACAAACAGCCATCTGAGAAGCAACAAAATCCACATGGAAGAAGCACACCAGCCTGTGTGATCATGAGGAGTCAATGGGATCAGATATCAATGAACAAAAAAAAATTTACATCATTGTGAATGAAGTGAAGTGTGGAGTGGAGACCCAAAACCCATTTTTAGACAATTGGACATCCACTTACAGAAGAGTCACAAGGAAGAGGCAAACTGGTCAGGGTGCAGGATATCACTGATGAAACATACAAATTTCCTCTAGTCCTTTAATGCTTCCTCCAACTCACTATCATGACCCCAATTCTATGCTACAAATCCAGCTAGACTAAAGTATGTACGCAAGTACAGATTAGAGCTGGAAACACAGGGAATCCAGACAGATAGCAATAGCAGGAGAGAAAGAAGAAGGTAAAGAAAGAAAGGGGAAACTGATCACAATGATCTACATAAAATCCCCTCCCATGGGGACATACAACATAAAAGTGGGTCAAGGGATACATCAGTTAGTGTAAGATATGAAATAATAATAATAATTTATAAATTACGGACCCTTAAGGGTCCATAAGGGAAGGAAGTTGGGGTGGAAGAGGGGAAAAATGAGAAGCTGATACCAAGGGCTTCGATAGAAAGCAAATGTTTTGAGAATGATGATGGCAACAAATGTACAAATGTGCTCGGCACAATGGATGGACATATAGATTGCAATAAGATCTGTATGAGCCCCCAATAAAAGTATTTTAAAATGATTTTAAAACTTTCATTCTTGAGTCCAATATTGAAAGAGTCTATAGGCAAAGTATTGAGTGATGTAGGATGCACCACAAGACAATGGAAAGAACACACAGAGTCATTGGACCAAAAAAAACTAGTTGGTATTCCATTGTCTCAAGAGGCGCCATGTAAGCATGAACTACCGATATTGAGTGAAGAAGTTCAAGGTACATGGAAGACATTAGCCACAGACAAGTCTCTAGGAATGAAAGAGCCCTAAATCAATTTAAATGCTTCAAGCAGTTGATGAAGCGCTGGATGCACTAACAATACATGATATTAGTCTATGCCAGGAAACTTGAAAAAGAGCTACTCGGACAACTGATGGGAAGTTTGTCCCTGTTCCAAATAAAGTTGGATCGGCAAAATGCTCAAATTAGAGGGAAAATAACATTGACAACATACAAGTAAAATGAAGATCATTCCGCAATGGTGACAGCAGTACACTAACAGGGAGCTGCCAGTTAGTGTAGCTGTCAGGTTGGATTCAAAGTAGGATTTGAAATAAGAGATGTCATTTTTGTTGTCAGATTGGAATGTGGTCGACAGTAGAGAAGACCAGAAAGATATTTACTTGTATTTCATTGACTCTGCCAAGGTATGCGGCTGTGTGAATCATTAAAAAAAAAAAACAGTGTGGAGAAACTTGAGAAGCCTAGGAAATCCAAAATACTTCATTGTGCCCATGGAGAACCTGTGCATGTATCAAGAGGCAATTAAGTGAATAAACAAGGGACTGTTGCATTATGTAAAATCAGGTAAGTATGCATTAGAATTGCATCCTTTTACCATATTTATTCCATCTGTATATGAGTAAATAATCTAAGAAGCCTGATTATCTAAGGAAAAATTCCTGTCAAGATTAGAGAATTGTTCATTCAGAAGCAGGTGACACTACCTTGCTTGTTTAATGTGAGCAGAATGTGAAGCACTTGCTGATGAATGTTTAAAAATCATGCTACAAATAGATTCCATGAAATCTTCAGCATGGATTACAACTCCCTATACAAGAAAATGCTTACAACTGCATCAATATTGGGATACATCAAAGAAAATTGAAGTTGTCAAGTCTTGCTTGGATCCACAGTCAGTCTCATGGACACAGGGGTAAAGAGACAAAAGGATGCATTGCATTAATTTATTCTGTTGCACAAAACCTCTTTAGCGTGTTGAAAAGCAGTACAATTACTCTAAGGGCTAAGAAGCACCTGATCCAAGCCACAATCTATTTAATCACTTCATGTGCATGTGAAAATTGGACACTGGAGACAGAAGATCAAAGAAGAACCAACACATTAGAATTGTGTTGTTGGCGAAGAATCTTGAAAGTACATTGGACTACTAAAAGACCAAACAAATCTGTCTTGGACAACTACAGCAGAAAATTCCTTAAAAAGAAGGATGGTGACACATCATCTTACATACTTTGGACATGTTGTTTGAAGAAACCAGTCCAGAGAAGGGCAAAATGCTTGGTAAAGTAAAAGGACAGCAAAAAAGAGAAAGATCCTCAGTAAGACGGATTAACCCTGTGTGTTAGTCTGGGTAGACTAGAGAAACAAATTCATAAACACACATGTATATATAAGTGAAAAGCTTATATACTAAAGGAATGAAACATTGAAAAAGCATCCCAACCCAATCCAATCCAAGCCCCCAAGCCCCCATGTCCAATACCAATCTTCTTCAGATTCATGAGGCACAAGCAATGATGCCAGGACAATCACTGGCCAATGGGTGCAGAGTCTTGTGTATCCAGTGGTGGTAGAAGCATCTTAGCACTGGCAGGGACACCTTTGGGCCTTCTCAAGCATCTCAACACTGACAGGAGACTCCGCATGGCTTTTTGGGCTTCAGAGGTCTGATTCCATCTTGGTAAGCCCATGTGTCTTCTCCTCTGTGATGTCTCACAGGGAGTCAGTCTTGTGTCTTGTCAGTAGAACATTATTAAGGGACTGAGTCCTAAGTATCTCAACTTCAAGGAAAAAAATATGGCCAGATTTCCCAGAATTCTCAGGAGAAAGTCACGCCCACACAGAGGTCTCATTGGCTATCTCCAGATTGAGAGACTAGACTCCACCCCTACGCTCCCAATCCTGAAATTGACACCATATTAGTGACTGTCACACCCAGTGGCTGCAACAATGGGCCCAAGCGTAGAAACCATTGCGAGGATGGCACAGGACTGGGTGGTATCCATTGTGTTGTGCACACGGTCGCTGTCGGTTGGAAAGAACTCAGCATCTAGTCACAGCAATATGCCCCTCCCTAAAAATTCAAGAATATTCAAGAAGACTGGATCCAGTTGCATACCCCCCAAATTATCAACAGGCCAATCAGCTTTCAGAGTATACATTTTTTAACAAAGACATTGGAGAAAAAATAGGTCATGTACTGTAAACATTTACATAGGCCGTAGAAATGAATGGACAGTTAACCAAAGACACTCTTTGGGTAACCCGCAAACATATGGGAAAAGTATCACAATTACTAGATATTCTAGAGAGTCAAATCAAAATATCAAGAAGATATCATCTCACCCTAGTATTAGGAGCATGCAAGTAACAAAAACAAACAGAAAATATCAAATGCTAGCAGAGGTGTGGGTTCCAGTCACTCCACACCTCTGCTAGCATTTAATATTTTCTGTTTGCTTTGCAGCTTCATCATTATCATTTAACATTACATAGATTTTGTTGTGTATATACACACACCATAGTTTACTTGCACAATTTTCAACTGATTCAAATTTAGGTTACTTCCAACTTTTTGATATTGGGAACAGACCTGTAATGAATATAAGTGTGTATACATGTATTCAAGGCACAATTCTTATTTCTCTAGGATAAAAAGCAAGTAGAGGGATTGTTGGGTCATATGGCAATTTTATATCTAACATTTTGAGAAAGCACCAGGCTGTTTCCCACTGTGGCTGCACTCAATTGCAGGCCCACAATCACATAGCATGAATAACTCTAGCGGGTATTATGCTGAATGAAATCTGTCAGTCAAAAAGGACAAATATTTTATGAAATCACTATTATAGAAATTCAAGAAAAGCTTTTCATACAGAAGGAAAGATTCTTTGATGATTACCAGGGGTGAGAAAAGAAAGGAGGGTAAGTTCATGGCTAGCAGGCAGGCACATTTTAACTTAAATGAAGACGAAGACAATGCCTAATAAGAGGGAGGTTGGCAAAGAATGACACAGGAAGAGGAAGATATTGAGAGGGATGCAAGAGTTAAAGACAATAAAGTAATACACAAACACTCTCAAAGACATAATACTGCAGTAATCCTGAGAATGCCAGGAGACTAGTTGATTTAGTAATTTTCCTATTGGTGTCCCAAACACTAGGTCTGCAGCTTAAATCTACCAGCTGCTCTGCAGGAAAAAGGTGGTTTCCTGCTCCCATAGGGACTTACTGCTTCAGAAACCTAGCAGTTCTATTCCGCCCTGTCAGCTCTCAGTGAGTTGGAATTGATTTGATGTTAAAAGGTGAGAGTAGAAGCATGAATAGTTTATGCAATGGATGTGGGAAGACTGGGGTATACCTAGGATTATATATTGGTTTGATAAGGTCATTTGTATCTTTGCTGCAAATATATTCATGAGCCTGCTGGAGTATGCAGGAAGCAATTTTATGAAAAGTTTTAGGCATAACCAAACACTTTGAGGAATGAGGTGCTGGACTTGTGGCTCGGGATCATAGTCTTGAAGGACACCAACCTTAAATGGCAGAACATACTCCAAAAAGACAATGTTCTACATCATGTTTCAGTGAGTAGAAACTGAGGTTTGCAAAGCCTGTGAGCATCCATCTAAGATTGACTGTTCTTTTCTAGTCTGAAGGGAAGAAGAGTGAGGAAAATCAAAGAGGCACAGCAATAGTCCAATTGACTCATGGCCCACGAAAACCATCAGTCCCCATGACCCTGAGACAGAAGAACTAGATGGTGTCCTGCTGTCACTACCAAGTGCTTTCAAGGGGAGTATATTAAAAGGTCCTTAGTAGACAGGGAAAAAAATGTGGAATAAAGCCAGAATCCATAATAAAACAAAAGAGACCAAGTTTATTGCTTGGATAGATACTCGTGGAACCAACAAGACTATCATCTTTAGTCATTCTTCAGGTCTGGCAAAACACTCACTTCAGTGTCTCAATTTTCATTCAAACAGCAGACAGGTCCATAGAGAAACAAAAAGAGGTACACCTATCCTCGACTAATGAAACAGTTAAAGTTTAAAAAGCAGCATTTACCCAAGGACAAAGTTTAGAAAGGTTAGAAAAGGAGGAATGGAGAAAAGAACAGGTAGGATGGGCTATATTACATTGTAGGTATTGCAATCCATGATATGAAACAATATATAGATAGATGGTAGATAGATAGATAGATAGATGATAGATTGTTGAAAGAAAGCGACTCTTTTCTGTAAAACTTCACCTAATTGATAATTAACATATTTTAATTCTCTGAATATCATATTCAATAGTCCAGTGATATCCAATAATAGTGAATGATTAGCATTTATGGGTATCAAGTGTTTAGTGCCTGCCTAGAATCCTGAAAGGGTAGTGGGTATGGTGGGTTGCACACCACTTGCTAACCCTACAGTCTGCTGTTCTAATCTACCAGCCACTACATAAGAAAAAGGTGATTTTCTGATACTGTAAAGAATTACAGGATCCTGGAACCCTTAAAGGGCATTTTACTCTGTACTATTATATCTTTATGAGTCAAAATTGACTCAATGCCCAGAGTTTTAAAATTTACATGGTTTCATTATATTTGGCACTAATAATATTTCTCACTCTCCTTTAACTGAAAACTAAAGTGATCATGTTTTGCCAACATTCACTCTGTAAGTGACCATGTTAACACAAAAACTCAAAGCTGCCTTTCACAGATATTATGGGCTTTCCATTGTGCTCTGTACCTATTAGCATTCTTTGAAACTATGCACACAAGACATAGTACATAAAAACTGCACACAGCAAAACTTGATGTTAATGATATCTTTATGTGGATAGATAGTTTTGTTTACAATAGCAGATAGACTTGATCAAAATAATTTGGCAAGATTAAGTAGTGATCATTTTCTTTGAAAGCAGAAAATAAAAAGCAAAAGTCAGACTTGATGCGTGAAAAGATTAGTAATTTTCGAAAGAGGAGATAGAGAATAAATACCAGACTATTCCTTCTTGCCCAAGGTACTTTATTTTATTTTGCAATTGTAAAATATCTGATGGTGTTACATGATTTATGAAGGTTTGAAAGTTTCATGGTTCTCAAAGCTCCTCCATTAAGAGATACTTTCTTTCAATGTGGTCACATGCATGGCTCAGGATGCGAGCATATGTCTACAGCAGTAGTCCTCCACCTGGGGGTCACAATCCCTTTCATGCCAGTAGCAAAATTGCATTTATGAAGTTGCAAAATAAATGACTTCATGGTGGAGGGTTCGTTACCACATGAGGAACTACATTAAAGGGTCGAGAGGGAAGTTGAGAACCACTGACCCACAGCAGAGTGTGTGTCTGTGTGTGTGTGTGTGTGTGTGTAGATCACTTGCTTCAGAAACACCTGGATAATTTGTTTAAAATGTAGATGTGTAAATACAATAACACTCTACTACATTAGAATAAACAGAACCTTGTTCAGAGATTCTGCCTTTTAATGAGACTTGAATGATTGTATCTGTGCTTTAAAGAACAATAATTAAATATACCATAACTAGATTTAAGGATATTCTTACAATAATAAACAATTTGCTGTCTACTGTTTTTCTCAAAGGTGCTCTAAAATCTGATTATCAAACTACTCATGAAAAATAATATTCACTAAGCCATGACCCATAGAAATCCTGTTTTGCTTTGTCTCTCTTGTCATTTAAAAAATAAAGTTATTGTATGTGAGTAATCATTGATCAGTTGAAGTCACTTTCTGACCCCACAGCTTCTTCATAGCATTTTTCACTTCTGTATTTCTCAGGGTGTAGATTAAGGGGTTCAGCATGGGTGTGATCATGGTATAAAAGACAGCCACAGCTTTATCAATGGAGAAGGTAGTCACTGGGCGCAGATACACAAATATGCAGGGCACAAAGAATAAGACGACCACTGTGATGTGAGAAACACAGGTGGAGAGGGCTTTGCGCCTCCCCTCTAGGCTATGGGTCCTTAGGGACCGCAAGATGACCACATAGGAGACCATCAAGAGGAGGAAGTTTAACAAACATATGAATCCACTGTTGGCAGCAACAAAGAGACCAAGGGTACGGGTGTCCATGCAGACCAGCTTCAACAAAGGGTTCAGGTCACACATGAAGTGGTCTATGACATTGGGGCCACAAAAAGGCAGCCAGACTGTGAAGAGGATCTGAATGGTGGCATGGACGAAGCCTCCAGCCCAGGCCACTCCAACCAAGAGAATGCACAACCTGTGGCTCATGATGGTCGTGTAGTGCAGGGGTTTGCAGATGGCCACATAACGGTCATAGGCCATCACGGTCAGCAGGATGATCTCAGCAGCCCCAAAAAAATGCTCAGCAAAGACTTGAGTCATACATCCCCCAAAAGATATGGTTTTCCTCACAGCGAGAGTGTCAGCCAGCATTTTGGGGGTCATGGATGAAGAACAGCAGCCATCGATCAGGGATAAGTACGACAAGAAGAAGTACATGGGGGACCCTAAAGCCCTGGTGGTGCTGATGGTGATCATGATGAGCAGGTTACCCGCCAGGGTGACCAAATAGACAATGAAAAACACAGCAAATGAAAATTTTTCAAGTTCTCGATTCTCTGTAAGGCCCAAGAGAATGAATTCTGTCACATTAATCATCCTCTCAGCTCACGGGGCAGGTGAAAAGAAGTTATCCTCATCCTCATAAGAAAAGAATGCCAATGGGGGTCCTTATTGCCCCAGTTTTACAGAAGGTAGGTGCAAGGGCAGACCCATATCAACTGCTTTATTTTTTTATAAGTGGCATTTATTTTCCTTTATGGTTTCCTGATTTTTCATTATCTACAATACAAATGGATTATGTTTTCATGAGGAAAAGTAGAGTATGCACCAAATTTCAAAAGTAAATACATGACATGCTCTATGTGTATCATAGTCACAGATACCCAAATATAAATTTTCTTCAAATTTGATGAGCACACTCTTCAACAAGCCCAAATAGTTCTACCATGTGAAGTCATGTAAAGACTCAAATACACCTAGAAATACTTTCAAGATTTTTATTATATGAGTGATTCCTTTTCCACCTTCATTAGCAGGAAAGCCTTTTCACTTCTTTAAAAGTAATAGAAAGTAAATAAATAATGGAATAAGGACAGCAGTGCTCTTATATTCTCCCTATCTCAAACATGGTAAATAGCCCTTGTTACATAAGAAGAAATACAAAGATATTACCTTCTACTCGGGTCATATTGTTCTTTTTCTCCATTAAAAAATATTGATAACTTTAATTATAGGAAACCTTTTTAAATTAAATATTTGATATTCTAATGTTTGGACATGTCCAGAACAGAACATTCTCAAGGTCTTCGAGCCAATGCTGACTCAACGAGAACCCCTGTGGACTTCCGAGGCTGTGGCTGTTCACAAAAGTAAAAAACATACTCTTCCTCCTGTGAAACTGCAGCCAGTTCTCAGCTGCCGACTTTGCAGATGGCAGCCCAACTCTTAAGCATCACACCACCAAGGCTCCATCATGGAACATTCCTCGGTCAGAGAGAGAAACAAAGTCCTGCTGGATGCTACAGGGCCAACCCTTGGAATCAGTGTAGTAAATGCTATGTCTAAAGCAAAAAGCATCATGTTAAAAGTCAGACACAAAAAAAAGACAGACATGGTATAATATCACTTAAATGAGATGTCTAGAATGGCAAGGGTATAGATATAAAAACACATTCATAGTTACAAGGGCTGGTAGGGGGAAGAAGGAAAAAGAAAACAAACGCATAGGAAGTGCAGAACTTCTCTTTGGGATGAAGGGAATTTGGAGGTATGTGTAGTTGTGATGGTTGAACAATATAATGAATTGTAGGGTAACATAATGTCACTACTTTTTACATGTGAAGATTGTGGGAATGACAACTATCCTGTAATCTATATATTCATACAACTATTATTTTTAAATGTTCCTCCCCTTCTACAGATAAAGCTGTCTATCAGTCTCAAATATGGGAATACAGTTAGACTCTGGATTGTTTCCCAAGCATTCACATGAGGTACAGAGAAGATGTATCTACATGGAGATTCTAATATAGTCTATCAACTATATTTTACCAAAATAAAAGCAAACCTCCCCACCTATAGATGAAGTTGTTCATTTATAGAAAAGGGGAATAAATCCAGACTCTGGAATGGTTTTCAAAATAATCCCTGGAGCCACAGGAAAAACGAATCTAAATCAATATTAGACTTCACTAACCGAAGAATTACATTGGTAATGAGAAGTGACATATTGCTTCTTATTTAAGTAGTTATAAAGAAATTATATTTGATTACCTGTAATACTTAGAAATATTTATTTTTTATCCATTTTACATCACCAGTGCTGGCCATAAACTAAGCATGCTTAAATCATTTTCTGGGAGAGGGAAATGAAAAAATGATGCAAAAGACGATGTAGAGGATGAGAAACAGGCTGGGAAACAAGGAAAATGGGCTCAAAATCCTAAAAGAAAGGTTAGAGTTCCAGATTTACCTTTTATTAAGCAAATAACATCAATCTACTTTGGCTTTAATTTCTTTAACTGTAAAAGGAGGTCTAAATACACCTATAGTTAGGATTATTATGAAGATAAAATTGTTGCAAACTTAGCACATAATTTACTATTTTACTATTTACAAGGGAGTATCATTAAAGGAAAATGTTTAATACTTCAAAGAAGTATCACCAAAGAAAGCATTTGGTGATTTACTGTTTTAAATGGTCTCTGGGCATCTCCAGGAGGCAGTGGTTCTGAAAGTTAAGCTCAGGACATGAAGAGAAAGAGAAAAATAAAGATAAATGTCCAAAAGGGGATTGAGGGGAGGATAGTCACATTTAAAGCATATATGCACACAATTGAATTCTAAGAGAATCCTTAACATAAACATTTAATAATTGTTTTGTGATCTCTTTCCATGGTTTTTTTGTTGTTGTTGCTTATTCACTTCATTCATTCATTCATTTTTCTAAATCCGTGCTCCCAAACATAAACAGCGTAAGCCTCTACAATTGGACACTTATGACTGACAGCGAAGTGTTCCTAAACACTGTAACCCCTGGTCACTTTTCAGATAAACCATGGAATACCTTGCCCTTTCAGTGTATTCACTTTCATATTAATGTTGCCCTTAATTTTAAGAAGAGGGAGGAGAAAATTTTGAAAAGATAAAAATATCAAAGAAGAAATAAGGCAGAAAGGCAGGGGAGAAGGGGTGGAATGAGAAAGAGAAAAGATGTTCAAACACAAAATTGTCAAAAAAAGACCTAACTTTTTATGAAGTGAACGTGTGGTAAAATTAAAATCAAGTGGCAGATTTGAAGCCCATGGTTTTTTTAACCAACACCATATGTTTGAATGAAGATCATCATCAAAGAAAAATATGGACAAATGAGTAAGGCATAGGTTGTACTTACATACAAACTGCTCAAGAGCACAAGGTTAGTTTATGAAAGGTTTTCTCTAACCCACCGAAGAGGATTTTAAACAACTAACTTGTCATCAATGAGGCTGACCCATCAATTCTTAAAATTCTGCTGTGGTTTTCTTTCATCTGAAAAATGGACAGTTAGAGTCAAACCCAAATATACGAAACTGAAAAGCAAAGTGTTTTCAGCAAAGAAAAAAAATTCAAGTGAAAATTTAATAGTCAAATTGTGGTTCTCCAACATGCTGAGTTTGTTCAAATAATAAAACATTCTAGGCAGTGCTTAAAGGAAATGTTAGGTTTTAGAAGAAGAGGAGGGACTTTCAGCAGCTCCAACCCATTTCCATTATTCAAGGATATCAAAGCCTTCTGTCGGGAGCTTGGCCCTTGACATATGCTAAACATTTTCTTTCCTTTAACTCTAAAAACAAATGCAATTACCAAGACACTCACAGCTGATTAAAGCTCTTCTAGATGGGAAATAGAAAATCAATTTCTCCAAGAATTTCCCAGAGCTACCATGCTCACAGAATATCTAGGGCCTCCTATGTTGCTTCCTGGGGTAAAAAGGTTTCTTTCTCCACATCATTTCACCAGAAAGAACCCCATGCCTGGCCTCAGGCTGTGTCCGAGCGAATCATTGCCTCTGTTGCTCTCAACCCAGCAAATCTCACCGCCCTTCCTTCAGTTTCTCACCATCGAGATGCAATTTTATTCAAACAGGTGGCATACTTCAAAGCTAGTTCCTCAGGGAAGAATAATTAATAGAAGAACCTATGCCAAAATAGCAACTAAGCACATATTCCTTCCTCCTACTGTCCCTAATATCCGTGAATGACATTTTTGACAAAGGCCAGAAATCATTACCAAATGAGACAAAGAAAACAACAGCTGCCTTTAAGTCCATTTCAACTCACGGACACCCTTGTGTGCAGAGGGCAGCTGCTCCATCAAACTTGCAAGGCTCTAATCTTTCTGAGGCAACTATCCAGCTCTGCTTTGGGGATGCCTCTTGATGGTTTGAGATGTCAACTTTCAGTCGCGAGTCAAGTGCTTAACATGTGTACTGACCAGGTCCTTCTGGACTCATCTACAGTGCTGGTGTGGTCATCAGGCTGTGTCTAGAACTTAGATACTTTATTAGTTTCCCCAAATGTTTACTGAACTTTTTGTTTCTTTGTTTGTTTGTTTTTTTTTGGGGGGGGGCATCACTGCCCTCTGGTAGTTGTGGGAGCTACCCAGTCCTGCTCCTGAGAACCGCTGCTGGATTTGAACCACCAAGCCCTGCAGGCCACAGTCCCGCCACCGGGGCTCATGCAAGCTTCGGTGTCATTTTTTTTTAAAAAAGCAGTCACTCTTCAGTGTTATACTCCTTTCTTATATTATTTATGATAGTCTTTGTGGTATCCCTTCAATCTGATTATGTCTATTAGATAGAGGGGGGAGACTGAAACATTAAGTGCTTAAGTAATTAATCTAATGTAAAAGCAAGTAGATGACACAATGGAGATTTAACACCAACAAGTCCGCACCCAAAGCCTACATAGTGTCTCTAACCTCCTGATGCAAAAAGTCAGCTAGTATTAATTTTTAAAAAGTAATATGGAGTGCATAGAGAATACAAAATATCCTTTTTGAAAAATCCTTACATCTGTACCAAAAAGCTACAGGACCAGTGGGGAAAATGCTGAATTTGTCAAAGATTTCATCGTACTTTGATCTGCAATCAACACTCATGGATGTAGCAATCAAGAAATCAAATGCCATATTGGATTTTTTATAGGCAACTTGTCATAGGCAAATCTGTGTATGACTCCTTTAAAGTGTTAAGGAAAAAAAAGCAAGGATGTCACCTACAGGACTCAGATGAAACTGATGTAAGTACCTCATAGGTAGGAAAGCTGAGCAGTGAATCAGGAAGATCAAAGAAAGATCGGTGTCTTTTAATGATGGTGTGGGTGAAGAAGGCTGACCAGAAAACAAACAAATCTCTGCTGGAGAAGGTCTGACCAGAGTTCTCCTTAAAAGCAAGGACAGTGAGACTTCACCTCTTTAGCAGGTTATCAGGAGGGACCATGACCTGGAGAAGAACAACATGTTGGTACAGCAGAGGGTCAGAAACGAAAAGGAAGATCTTCAAGGAGATAGGTTGACAGAGTGATTTCAACCATGGCTGAAACAATTTAATAATTGTGAAGACAGCACAGGAACAGGCAGAGTTTCATTCTACTCTACCAAGTGTCTGTGTAGTTTAGAAAAAAAAATTAAAGATAAATAATGAACAGCAACACAGTATATCAAATGAACCAACACTTGGGCCAACATTCTCAGTGATGTTCCAATTGAGGGCTAGTTATCCTGTACTGTGCAATCCAACATAATATAATCAACTCCATGATGGGAACTGTTTCAACGGTCAAGGAACTGGAATATTTGGGGAAAGTGTAGCCCCTTTCCTCCTGTGGCAGCTCTGTTACAGTTGAAAGGTGCCTTCCTTGGGAGTTTAGCATTCTTTTTATAAAAATAGTCACTGGGTAGCTTGCCTGTTTTTTGCTGGATCTGCATCTTGCCTCTGGCTTATCAACTATGGGTTCTTTGAACCAACAGCTTGACAGATTGCCTGCTGATCCCTGGAATTGTCAGTGGCAGACATCTCACCTGTCAGCTGACCTGTCAATCTCAGATTCATTCACCTCTCCAGGCACACACATTACCTGCTGACTTTGTATTCATCTTCAATTGCAGACTGTGCTGCCCCTGCTGATCCTGGGTTCATGGACCCCCCAAAGCTCCAAGAGTCTGGAGAATCTTGTGGATTAGCACTTGACCCCCACATCTGAGACCACAGATTAACTTGCTTCTACGACTGTGTGTATAGCCGCTTTCTTGAGATGTGTAATCCAGGTTGCTTCTCTAGAGAACACAGCCTAATACATTTGGTAAAAAACAAAACAAAACTTATTCTAGAATGGCGGTTCCCAACCTGTGGGTCACGATCCCTTTGGGAGTTGAATGACCTTTCACAGGTATCGCCCGATTCATAACAGTAGCAAAATTACAATTATTAAGTAGCAACAAAAATAATTTAATGTTGGGGTGGGGGGAGGGGGTCACCACAACACAAGGAACTGTATTAAAGGGTAATGAGTGGCCTTAAGAAGCACTGTTCTGGAGAAAGAAAATCATAAAGATGAGTTTGGAGATTAGTTCTCAACACTCATTAGCTATCAAGACCCTGATAATGCTGCCTCTGTGAATACTGGTAACTCCAACTTCATATATTTACAGGGGTTCTGCTAATCCACAGTGCGAAGTGGCAATGTTAATACACAAAATACAACAGCCAAGAGTGAACCTGTAGGTGAGCTGTGTTGGATATTTGTAAGCGAGTGTGTCAGGATGAGAGGTAAAGGGAAGCTAGCTGGCCAGTACTATTTACAATAGACAAAGCTGTAAAGGGGAAATATTCACATCCACAATTTAAGGGCTGCATAATAGGCCTCCCATTTTCTACTTCCATCATAAAAGAAATCCTGATCTCTTCTCATAACAGAGCTGATCTTGTCAAACAAACAAACAAGCAATTGCGTTTTATCATAAGAGTTGCTGCATTCCAATGTCAACTGAGTTCTCAATCTCAAATGATGCCTGACATTGGACTGAAAGAAAGGAAACTTTGCAATTAGAAATGGGGATGTATGTGTAGAAAATGAAGAATGTGAGGACATTGAGTCCCTAAATTCCATTGCATCACTATCTTTCCCATGTGAAGAGATGACTCCACTTTTGCCTGCGATCCCATTATTAGTAAAAGCATTGTCAGATACTGAAAACCTCACCCACATGAGAGATCAACCCAAGTGTGCATTCTGACATGACCCTTTGAGCTGTGTCCGACACCTCCCCTGAGAGACATGGTTTATAAGACATGATTTAGCTTTCCCAGGAAACAATCTAACCACCCAAAATTGCTTGTAGACCTAAAAAGGGGTACCCCCCAAAATGGAATTTTTTTTCAAAACTATATATCTAAATTTTATATTTTACAAAACAACCTTATTACCTTCAAAGTACTCTCCATTGCACATAAGATATTTGTCATAGCTATGATTCTATTCTTGGAAACATTTTCTAAATTGTTTGGGTAGTTTGACAGCACCTCCCTCATTTATTTCTTCACCTCTTCTACATCATCAACTTGCTGTTCTTTCATGTCCTTCTCCATTCACGGAAACAAAAAGAAGTCACACAGAGGGAGATCAGGTGAGTGAGGTGTTTGGGGCAAGAAAGGCATGCTGGTTTTTGACCCAAACTGGCAAACTGAGAAGATTGCACGAGTAGATGCATTGTCGTGATGGCAAAACCAGCCCCCCATCTGCCAGAAGTCAGACTTTCTTTGTTGCACACTGTTACAAAATCTTCTCAGAAACTCTAAATAGAAAGTGTGATAAACAGTCTGCCTGAGGAGCAAATTCCAAATGCACTATGAATAGATGTTTTCATCCATTTGGGAAGTAGAAAGATGTCCAGAATGAGGTTTGTCATCAATCAATATTTCACCTTTTAAATCATTTTATGGGGGGCCCATACAACTCATCACAATTCACACATCCATCCATTATGTCATGAACTTTTGTACATTTGTTCCCCTCATCATTCTCAGAACACTTGCTTTCCACTTGAGCCTCGGGTATCCACTCCTCGTTTCTCCACCTTCACTTTCTACCCACCCCCATGAAACCCTGATCATTTATAAATTATTTTATTTTGTCATATTTTACACCATCCAACATCTCCTTTTTTTGGAAACAAGGAAGCCACTAGTACATTTTAGTTTTTCCCATAGTGCTGTTCTAGTAAACTGTGTTCGACATCCTAATAGTTTCTGAGGCATTTTCTCCTGGCAGGAAACAAAATTTCACAGCTGCACACAGTTCTGTTAAATCAACCACCACACACACAAAAAAAAATGTTTGAGTGAAACTGCTTTTATGAAAAATTTCAATGTGACCAGAGAGAACCATCCCAAGTGATGTCACTGGACACACTAACTCAGAGTGGGTTGCTCAATGCTTCCCCAATAGAAAAAAGGCATCCATGACAACTCCTCCGACAGCATTTTTTTCTGGTTGTACATCCTGGTATAATTAGACTTAAGTCCCAGTGAGTCACAAAAGGTGTAATACAAACAGTAACCATAAAGAAGTGTGCTACACTTTAAAAAAAAAGCTACCTGAGTTTTTTAGTACACAAATAAAAACCTGCAGAATGTGGGTGGGAATGGTTATTAAAGATGGAGAATAATGGTTCAAGGAACATAAAGCTAGATCAGACTGTTTGTTCATATGGGCACTCCAGAGGTTAGGAAGAAGATGTGTGTTTGCTTATCTGTGGTTGACTCCCTGGAGCATGAATTTTGTAACAACCTACAATGAGTTGAATTGAAATGCAAGACATCTTTCAGTATACTATAGAAAAAGGCATCCAAAGATTTAGGGAGCTTGATATACTAGAGTGAGTTTATCAGGATACATGCCTAGTCACACATGTGGAGTACCCCAAGGACATATATTTTATTACTACATTGAAGAACAAATTTGTAAAGGGGCCTCAACGTCTCTAACAACTGCTGTGATTTCTTTTTTATGTAAGTGAGATTTGACCATGAAAAATTGCATAACTGAATTAAGAAACCTGACTATAAGGGGGCTAAGTGGCAGCATTTCCACAACTTTTCTGGTGTGTCTGTGATGCTTTGTGTTTTGCTTGACACTGTAGACTACCTCACTGGTATTTCAAATGCCAGCAGGATCACCTAAAGTGAACAGGTTTTAACAGACCTTCCAGACTAAGAATAGCCAATGGAGAAAGAATTGACTGTCCACTTATATGAAATAAGCCTCTGAAAATTGTGGGAATAGAAGGACATAAACAACTATAGTTCCAGAAGATGAACCCTCATGTTATAATAGAAATATGCTTTAAGCAGAGCTACTTTCTCAAAGTAGAGCCAGTCACAATAATGAGGATGGAGCAAACCTGTCAGGGTATTTCTTTGCTAATAGAACATGGTCTCGGAAACATGGACTTCCACTCACCAGGGATGATATGGCTACTGCCACTGCTGAGTGGCCCTGCCTGCCAATATCGGAGACTAACATGAAGACTGAGGTATGAGACCTTTCCTCAGAGAGATCACACAGCAATCTAGTGGCAGGTTTATTACATAGGTCCGTTTCCTTTGTGGGAAGGGCAGCACTTTGTTCTTACAGAAACAGATACTTGAGATATAGAATTGTCTTCCCTGCATTCAATTCTTCTGTCAATGCTACCCTCCACAGATTTACAGAATGCTTTATCCACTGGTATGATTTCACACACAGCATCTGGTTGGGTCAAGGGACTCCCTTCATGGCAAATTAAGTGGGCAACAGGTCCATACTCAAGGAATCTACAGTCATTACCATGTTCCCCATCATCTTGAAGCACCTGGCTTTCAACAGATACAGTTATGGCATCAGAGGTGGCAAAGCCTTGCAGAGTTGGGGAAATGTTTTCTAGGAGGCTTTATATGATTTAACCTGGTATTTTGCATATGGTCCTGTTTCTCCAATAGACAGGACACAGGGACCCAGGAAACCAGTGGTAGAAATGGAAGTGCCACCACTCACTATTACTTCTAGTAATAGTTTGGTTTCATGTGCCTGAGACCCTATACTCTTAAAGAAGCCTTGGTTGCAAAAGGAAGAATACTCCCACATAGAGACCCAAAACTTATTCCAATAAATTTCAACTTTAGCATGCCTTCTGATAACATGTCCAGAGAAGAAGTCTCACCATTCTCAAGTGCAAGCAGCATTCTGATTGTACTTCTTCCAACACAGATATTTGCTCTTCTAGCATTCCATGGACCATTCAATAAATTTCACAAACACTGTAATTCAAATACGTCAATTTGTCTCCTTCCTTTTTCATTGTCCAGCTTTCATGTACATACGAGACTGTTGAAAATACCATGGTTCAGATCAGGTCTATGCAAGTCCTCAAAGTACCATATTTCCTCTGTAGCACCTTTAAAAGGTCTGTGCAGCAGGTGGTCCAATGTAATACATCATTTGATTTCTGGACTGATTTTTGCCCTCTGCCACCGTATGCTCCAGCAAGGGTACACCATGGTTTGAGCTGCTGCTGACTCTACAGTTCTCGCTGTGTCTTACTGGGGGCACTCAGTTTACCCTCTTGAAAGGCTCCTGACATGCATCTTAGAGAACTAATCAAAACCTGAATGTCACAGCACCCACTAAGGAGGTTTTTATTAAAAACAGGGCAGAAATAATACATGTTAGGGAGGATGAGGAGAAATTGGAAGCTTTGCACTTACTGCTGGAAATATATAATAATTCAGTCACTGTGGAAAAAGTTCACAGTTCCTCAAAAAAATGCATAGAAATACGTTTTATACAATGATAATATACCTCGTATGCACCTAAGAGAATTTAAAACCCCATATCACCTCACCAAATTCAAGCAAATATTTGAATAAAAATGCAAGAAGTGCTTTAATACAGTCACAGTAAGTAAAAGGTAGAGACAGTTCGAATGTCCGCACTGGTGAATGAAAAACGAAGTGTAGGATACTCTATGCAGTACACTCTTACTCCTAAGGAAAGGAATGATGTGCTCTACAGCATGGATGCACCTTGAAAAATTATGCAAATGAATAAAGCCAGATGAACTTTGGATTATGTCACGGTTACCTTAAAGAGGAAATCACAACACAAAGAAAAAGGTTTCTATTCATATGTATATGACTTTCACATCTATCAATCTATCAATTATCCATCTATCTACAAGCACAGTCTATCTAAACCTGAGAAAAATAATTCTATAACCATATAGAAGAGTAGTTCTGTAGGCAGTAATAATTTTTTTGAATTAAGAATCTAAGAAAATAAGAGCAAGTTAAGGAGAAAAGTCCACTGGTAAATGTTGACAAAATGAAACAACAGCTATTTTTGAAAGAATAAATAAAATCTATATACCCTTTACTAGATGGAAGAATGACAGGAAAGACAGATTGCCCATAGCACAGAGGAAAGAGCATACGTAAGGGCAGATCTGTTAAGAGCCAAACTGACCCTTCCCTACAGGGATGTACTACAGAGGACAACACTAAACTGATGGGGAGAGGGACCGGCCTGCCACGCCCACATGAAAGCAAACCCAGAAAGAAAAAGAGAGTGAGAGTCTAGACCCCATATTGACTCACCAAGCCCTAAGGACAACGTCCCTGCACAGAGCTGCAGAGACACAGCAAGAACAGCAGCTCAAAACATGGCATACCCTCGCTGGAGCACACGGTGACAGAGGGCAACACAGGGCGCACATGGCAGGCAGTGAGTCCAGTCTGAACCTCTCACAATGGGTCAAAGAAGGGCATATAACAGATTGGGGATGGGAGCAAAGCAAAGTCCCAAAGCCCCTGAAGCCCCAAAATAGACTTCAGTCGAGGAGGGGCAGTTCCAGAACCCCCCAGGACCAGTGGAAAGAGAGTGAGAAAGGACAGAGGACAGACTTGCAAATTTCTATGCTTTTTTTTGGGGGGGGTGCTAGTTATTATTATTTTATATACATGTACTTTTTTATTTTTTCTTTTTAGTTCAATATTTTGTTTTCTTTTTGTATTGCCTATGTTATTGTTGGCTTGTCTACCTATATAATGTAGGCAAGAGAAGCAAGCCTGGGAAATAAAGCAATGGGACCAGAGATTCTGGAGGGACTTAAGGAAAAATGAGGCAGGGGAAGGGAGCAGTGAGCAAACAGTACCATTGACAGAGGGAAACTTGGGAACTAACATTGACCGTGAAGAGGACCTAGCGATACTGGCAGGTTGGAGCAATAACAATCTAGCTGCAAGGAAAGACTGAGAGGCAGAAGAAGGATGAGTGTGATGGTGGGAAAAGAGGAAGACGAAAGGAAACAGAGGAAAGATTCAGAAGCAAAGCTCTGGATAGAGGTATAAACATGGGTGTGCACGTATGTAGGTATTTGAATTCATAAAAATACAGGCACTGCCCTATGTATATATATATATATATATATATATATATATATGGCAATACATTGAGGTCCTGGATGGACTTTGGGCCTCTGATCAAGCCCTCCCTCAACACAGGAAGACTTTGTACTACCAGTGTGACTTTCTGCAATGCTAACCCTCCCATCACAATTACTGAAGACAGAATGAATGTATTAGCAAATGTGGTGAAGAAAGCTGATGATGTTGGCCATCAAAAGATATAGTATCTGAGGTCTTCAAGGCTCGAAGTTAAAAGAGCGGCCAGCTAGCAGAGAAGCAACAAGCCCACATGGAAGAAGCACACCAGCCTGGGTGATAATGAGGGATCAGATAACAGGTATCAGAAGCCCCCAACAAGCAAAAAAAAAAAAAACACATAATGTTGAGAAGGAGGGGGTTTGGAACAGAGGCCTCAAACTAGTCTGTAGACATTGGGACATCTCCTCACAGAAGTGTCACAAGGAAGGGATGAGAACCAGGGCACAACATAGCACCAGTGAAACACACACTATTCCTCTGGTTACTATCATGAACCCAATCCTTTTACTATGGGTTTGACCAGAGTACTCACACAGAAAATGATATAAGACACACGGACTCCAGATCAGATAAACCCCTGAAGAATAGAAATGGGAGTAGTGACACTAGACAGGGAGGGGAAAGGTGGGATGAAAAGGGGAAAGAAACCATGGAGGAGGAGAGACAGAGATCTGTGTAAAATATGAAAATTATAATCATTTACAATTTATCAAGGGATCGTGAGGGTGGGAGGGGGTAAGGAGGGAAAAAGGAGAAGCTGATACCAAGGGCTTACATTGAAAGAAACTGTTTAGAAAATAATGACAACATATGTACAAATATTCTTGACACAATTGATATATGGATTGTTATTAGAGCTGTAAGAGCTACCCATAAAATAATCATTAAAAATATAAGGATGAAATATTATGAACAAGTTTATGGCAAGAAATCTGACAATTTAGGAATCAACTATGTTATATTTGACCATCTAACTGAAGAACAAATAAAAACCTGAACATTCTCACATCAGTTAAATATCCTGTATTTGTAGTTGAAATCCTTATCAAAATTTATCTCCAGATGCAACAACTTTTCTTGTAAATTCTTTGAAAATATTAGAGAAGAAATTATACCAATCCTACATAAACTCTTTCTTAGATGATTGCTAGATGGTAGATAATACTTATATACATATGGAAACCATATACATTTTATATCTAAAATACATAAAGAATGCTTGCATTTCATTATTGAGTAAACCCAAATCTCTCTCCTTAAAAATGTGTGAAGGATGTGAACAGAAGTTTTACAAAAGATGATATACAAATGTCAAACAAAGTATAAATAATGTATGGTACTTAATTCCAGCCTCCCTAAGAAGCCCTGATGACAAAATGGATATACTCTCAGACACTAATCAATTGTGACACCTTGGACCCACTCAGCTGTTCTTTGGGATAAAGATTTGGCAATCATCTCATGTGAAGATTTTATTAAATCAATGTCTCCCACTAATTTGCCACTCTGCAACCCTATAGGTTATCTTACTCCCAAGTGCCAGCTGGTGGGTTCAAATGCCTGACTTCTGGGTTAGCAGCAGGGCTCTTAATTTCACAGTCTTAAAAAGTCTACAGGGCTCAAATAGAAAGTAAATGCTTAGAAAAATCTGGGGTGGCACATCTAAACATAGAATAGCAAAAATATGCAAGGTGGGAAACCTAGGAACAATCAGAATTATTTTTTGTTGTTTTACATATCTCTCTACATTTTTAATGCTGCCTAGTTTTCTGTGGCCAAATTATGTTAGTGATGCAGTGCTTAAAGTGCTTGTTGCTTTGAACCCACCAGATGCTCAATAGTGTAAAGAGATGGTTCTCAATTTCCTTAAAGGTGGATGTAGTTGGAAACCCAATGGGACAGTTCTACTGTGTCCTATCGTGTCACTGAGTCTAAAGTCACTGTATGGCAATGGCTGTGTCCTGCAATTCTGTCTTGCTTATGATTCTCAGAGGATAGAATAATCTTATTCTGGAGTATGTGATTACTGTCAAAGACCTCTCTCAAAGATGACAAACAACTTTAGGAGGCAAGTTCTTTAAAGCATCAACCATTAATGTTGTGCTCCTCTGCTTTTGCTCTAAAGTAGTCAATAATGGATTTCTAGAGAAAATTTAATATTCACAAGAAAACAGAAGTTTCCTGTGTCATGAGTAAATTGAGAAACTATTTCACAATTTAACTATGATAATCATATCATTTTGACATTTAACTTCCTTGACAATTTGATGATTAGGCAGAGAAGAAGGGCTTTTTGATTGTGGGAAATACAAATCCCTATTTAAGAATATGGAGATAAGATTAAGCATGCCTTTCCAGAATACCTAGTCTGTCACTCAAAGAAAATAATTTATTCCTGAGAGAGCAAGACAAGGTCCCTGAGCCTTTGAGAAAACTTCTTTATATATTTCATTGCAGTTCACGGTGGACATGTTCGGTGGTTGTTCACATATCCAGAGCAAGATTCGTCATGGATAGGAATCTGCTTAAACGCATTTCTGCAACAATTTTTGGCACTTTCACTGCCAGACAAGAGGCATGTCTAGAATATCAAGTGAATTCTTTCTAAATCCAAATCCCAGATTTTCTGGAAAAGGGCTTTGAGTTTTTAGATTCAGACTCATAGCATTGTTTTATAAACTCTTTGTGTGCTGCATTTCTGAAATGCTCTTGTTAAGTGTCATATCTTTCATAAAGTAACCTATATATCTCAAGAGAAAGTTAGCTTGAAGATGGAATTGTCACTGAAAATTTCAAATACAGCATAACTCATCTCGAATGTGAACTAGGGTAAGTCTCTTGATTGTGCTGTCTCTTATTTGGGATTATTCCTTTGCATGTAGATTCATTACAGTTTTCAACACTTTCTAAGTCCAATTTCCTCCTTACTCCAAATATTGAAAATATCTAGGTAATTATCCTTAACCTCATTTGACAAGTAAAGTTGAAACTCAGAGATGTAACAATTTGTAGGAGTATAGCTAGCTCTCTCACATCCACTACCATGCTTCTGTGAGGAGGCAATATGAGGATGAAAGTGTAACTAACTATACATCACATAGAGAAATCACAATTATAAATACAAGCACAAACATTGAGAACTCTTCCTCATGAATATCTATAGACAATAATGAGTATCTGACTTCTTAAAAGTAAATTATAGATGAGTCTCATTCTTTTTGCAAGGCTAAGTGTTACTCAGCAGTATTCCTCTAAATGCCAGTGCTTCCTATCTTCTAGGTGCAAACAGTCATAAGAAATGGAATAAAATGCTGTGTTTCACTAAAGGTGGGCTGTTTGTCTTCAAATGTTCTCTCTCAATCAATTCCAATAACCACTTCCACCCACTCACTGTCATTAAGCCCATTGCTAGTGACTCTCGAATAGAATAGAACTGGCCCCTGTTGTTTAGAAGACTGTACATATGTGTAGCTTCCTCTTTCTCCCATTGAATCCCTGATGTTGCAGTCAGCAGCACATCAATTAATCCACTGCAAAACCAAGGTTCTCTAACATCCAGTTAGGTGGACATTGGTCCTCTTTTTGCAGAGGAGAGAATGAGGATGTAAGATGCCAAAAGATGCAGTCCAGATTTTAAAAGTTTATAAATGAATGATTCTAGAACCATTTTCTGCTTCTAAAGTCAATACACTTAGCCTCTGTGACAATTGTTTTTAGCAGATTTTCAGAATAATTGATGACCATTCCTTGCAGGGCATTTAGAGTGATTTCAGGGCTGAAAGACCATAGTTAAGTACTCAACTATAAGCCAAAGTGTCAGTGTTCAACCCCACCAACCACTCTGTTTGGGGAAAAGGACTATGGTGACTGCTATCATAAAGATAGCAACCTAGCAAAACCAATAGAACTGCTTTACTCCCTCACATGGGATAATTACAAGTCAGAATTGATTTCATGACATACAAGTAAAGCAAAAAAAAAAAAAA